>JAODUH010042406.1:0-14316 GCA_027564835.1 Typhlichthys subterraneus | reverse complement strand
CTGTCTGTCTGTCTGTCTGCCTGCCTGCCTGTCTGTATGCCTGTGTCAACGTCTTCATGTGTGGGTCTGTCTGTCTGTCTGTCTGTCTGTCTGCCTGCCTGCCTGTCTGTATGCCTGTGTCAACGTCTTCATGTGTGGGTCTGTCTGTCTGCGTGTGTGTTTATAGAAGTCTGACACCTTTTTTTTTCCCCTCTGGCTGTTATCTGCTGCTTGACTGCAGGCCAGCTCCTCCTCCTCCTCCTCCTCCTCCTCCTCCTCCTCCTCCTCCCCCAGCTCAGGCCCCTCGGTGGGGGCGGCAGGGGCCCTGCTCCACAGGACCACAGCCAGGACCATGGAGGTACTGAGCAGCACGGCAGGCCTGACCACCAAGGCCGTGTTGGGCGCCGTGGGAGACCACCGCTGGTGGAGGAAGTCACTCAGCTACCTCCGGCCCCTGCAGGTACCGTAACCACAACGTCCCCTGTGTGTGTGTGGGGTTACTGTATCTCAGAAGCTATAAAGCGGTCTAGCAGGATATTCTGGAAGTTTATTGTGGTTGACTGGCGCCCGAGCAGTTGTGTTTGATCCAAGGTCTGTGGATCAAACCCCACAGCTGCTCGGGCGCCAGTGAATGAACAAACCCTCTGTGACTTCACAAGTATAATAAGTTACTATTTACTTATTACTCCTTCTAAACGTTACTGGGTATATGAAGTAATTTGTTACGTTACATTACTATATTACATTCACAATCACTATCCAGCCTTGCCCCTGACGAATTAATTGAATCATCTTTATTGGAACAGCCTCTCAAACCAGGTGATTGGGCAGGTTGGTTCAATTAGCCTACCCTAAATTTGCTAGGACCAGAAATCTCATTCTTTGAGTAATGCAGCATCTCATTCTTTCAGTAATGCAGCATTACTTGATTAGTTTACTGTAATATTATTACTTTTTCAAGTAACTAGTTACTAGAAAGTAGTTACATACATGTACTTGTTACTAGTAACTACTAGTTACTAGTAGTTACTACTGAAACAAGCAAACATAATAAACACACACAGTAACGATATGCAACTAAATACAACATTTTAAAAATAAACAACGGTGTAAACATGGCGTCTCATGGTCCTGTAAGAAGCATCTCACAACCAGCAGATTCGTGGAGTCACGCCTCATTTTAAACCTGGCGCCTAGATCACATTACACGTGGGTGTGCGCATCGCAGAGGGCCCAGATGAGCGTCTGCACGCGCTCCCCTGTCGCACACAGTTTGCAGGCCATCAACCAAAAACCAGCCAATCAAGAGCACATCTCCTGCATTATTAATTAGCCACGCCGAATCTTTCAATGTCTGCCTGTGTCTGGCGGCTGGGCTGGTTGCCGTGACGAGGGGGGGCTCTATGTGGCGGGACTAAGAGAGATGGCGGAGCCCTGGGCAGATGTGAATGTTTAATGTTGTTTTTATGGTTCCTCAGGGTCAAGCCGGCTACGGTAGTCGGGCAGGGGCGGGGGAGAATGCCGACTTGGAGAGGCAAGGCTGTGGCCCCTTCTACCAGGAGCTGTTCAGCGATCCATACGTGGACCTGGTGGGTGTCTCAGCTCATCGCTTGTTTTGGGGTCCTTCTGTTTACCTCCCAAATGCTTTTCTATGTTAAATTGCATCATAAGCTCCCTGGTTGGTTTCATCACTTCTCAGGCACCCCGTATCTCTTTGTGACTCATAATTGCCATTAAAACAGCATTGGGACAAAATTAATATTGATTCCATGCTAAATCATGTAATGCCAGAAGTAATTTGGACGTATTAGCGGTGGTTTGCTGGCCAAACAGGATCAACAGAGATAAGAAGCATCATCTGAAATAGGAACGGGGATGAAAGAATGATGAAATAATAAAGTCAGATAGTCCATAATATAATGGCAAAGGTATTAAGAGAATATCTGAATTTCCAGTGAGAGAAAGCAATCTCGTATAAGTAAGAGAAGGAGTGGATTGACCTTTACGTCTAGGGAAACGGAAGCCCCCCGGGGGCTACGGCAGGGCTCTTTACTGGGAGACACAAATCATATGGATGGCTTAAAGAGTGCACGTGATGGGGAAACAGAGGGCCGATATCTCTCCTCTCATGACTTGTTAATGGGCCTCCGTGAATCCATGCCCCCATTGCATCTCCCGCACTCATCCATCATACGTGAGACATGCTTCTGGACACTTCTCGATCTGTCCGAAATGACGGTGTATAGAGCTCTCGGGACCCCACATTTCTGGAGGGGGGGTGTGGGGGGTGGGGGTGGGGGGGATGCAGGTATGTGAACTGTATTGGAGTGGAGGGGAACATCCACTGCCGCAGAGTTCCATACCAAAACCACCACAGTTTGTTGTTTCGACTGCTGTACCTTTTTAAATGTTGCTCAACTGTATGCCGGTAAAACACATTAAGCTGCTTGTATAACGAGGTAGTTTGTAAAATCTGTCAATGTATTTTTGTGTCAAATTGGAATGTGCACATCCCCTATTGTGCAGAGTGCTGCAAGGGCATCTTTTCACTGTTCAGCCCCCAATAATTCCACACTACCCTCTTAATTAAATTAAATAAAGCGACCAGCGTGAGCACAAACTATACTACACTCAAAAGTACATGAATTTTCCAAATAATTTAATCAAACACGTTTATTTATCTTTATTTCTTTTTGTAAGTGTATATGCAGTAGTTAATTTATTTCGTATGTCTGTCAAGCCTCACGCTCTCTGGGAATCAAGATGCCCCATCTACAGTAGCTTATTTACATCTCTAAGCCCTTTGTCTCAGCTCGCTCCGAGCGATGGCAGGCTATTTTTGCCATGATTCACCTAGTGCTAGCATGCCGCACCATTCAACTCCCTGTCCATATTTGTCTTTCTTCCACCTTTCTCTCCCTCCATTTATTCGCTGTCAGACTCAGGACGTGTATTCCACCAATGGAAGCCTTCCTCAGGAGAACTTCCCTGAGGTCCTCCTTCGGACCGGAAAACTGGCCGAGACCAAAAGTGAAGGAAGGACCCTCTTTCCTGCTACGGAGGGTATGTAGCCACGCACACACACACACACCCACGCAAGCACACACACACACACGCAAGCACACGCATCCAGTACACACATCTCTAGACAGATGTTTTTGGATGTAGTGTGAGACTTCCTGACCGATAATATTGACCAGTAGAATATGGGAAAGGTTAGGGCCGATAAGGCAGGGATGAGTGACGGAAGGAAAACAATGAGTAGAGGAAAATGTGTTTGGGAGCGTAACCTGAGCTTTTAGAAGCCCTCTGTGGCTTGATCGGCTCAGTGCTTTTTTCCGGTGCACTTTGAAACGCTCTGTGTACGTGCACGTGTGTGCACGTGTGCATATATGAGCTTTGTTCCTAACTTGAGTTAACTTGTGTTAGTTAATGTTAGTTAGTTTTTCCTTTCATTTTGTTCAAATCACATTTACAGTGTTGTTTGAACCCCCATCCCCGCACACACGCACGCACACACACCCTACTCGACCGAGCACGGTGCAATATGCGACACGTCGGGATGAATACCTTGGTATATCGATTAATGAATGTATACACACGCTTCCCATGGCAACCGTAAATAACGAGGTGTCGTCAGCGGCGATACCATCAAGATAGTGGAGAGTCAAAACACCAAGGCTACGGCGGCCGCGCGTGATGGATCACGGCCCGCGCCGGAATCAATAGCGCTGCAGAAATACAACACGCACGCACGCACGCACACACACACAGACGGGATATAGTCGATGCAAGTGTGTGTTAGTATGCATACTGATGTGTGTGTGTGTGTACACTTAATGCGAGACGCTCAGCACACTTAAACACATCCTTGTCTCTCCGACACGAGCACTACACAGTACACACTCCAGCAGCACTCTAATCCCCCCCCCCCACCCCCCCCCCAACACACACACACACACGCGTGGTCTATATCTCACTGCCATTCAAAGGAATATCTCTCTCCTTAAAAGTCACCTTCTCTACAGATCTGCGTCTATGGGCAATGTGTCGGGGGGGGAGAGGAGAAAGGCCTCGCGTCCGATAACAGCCTTCGATTAATGACTCTCGCCGTGCCTGCTGTCCTCAAGAACAGACTCTGCGATGGCCTTTAACAAAATAAATATATTGATTTTTTTTATTTCTTTATTTTTTTACCTGGACCAGATAAGCTGCAGGTAATTAATGGAGGCTCTCCAAAAGTAGTGCAGTGGAACTGGGTGTGTGTGCGGTCTGGAGATAGGCACGCACGTGCTCACGCACGGGTGCGGTGTCGCGTGTTTGGCCGTAGGTTAAGGAGGTTTTGATCTGTTGTTTTTCACATTGTGCAGAAGCAGTATGTCACTGTCAAGACAAGACTCTCTTTAACTATGTTTGTGATTTACTGTAGCTGACGCTGGAGCATAGACGCACGCACGCACTCACGCGTGCGTCAGAGACAGAAACACCGCGTGTGTTTATGTGTTTTTTAAGGCTAAGAGGTCTATCCACTCTGTAAACATGCGTGTCTGTCTGTCTGTCAGTCTGTCTGTGTGTTTACCCCCCTGGTAATTCCCGTCCTGATGGTATCAGTATCTTTAGAGAGGCGTGTAATCTGCCCATATACTGAGGTAGAGTTCAGTCGAAGCCCGGGGGAAGTGAGAGGGCTGCTGTTTGGGTGGGGGGAGGGGAGGGGAGGGGTGTTTAAAGTCAAAGAAGAGAAAAAGAGAGAGTTGTTCTTAAGCCGGCTGTTATGCTTCCTTGATCTGATGTATCACTCTGCAACCCTGCACGCACGGACACACAGACACACGGACACGCGCGCTCACGCGTTTGGTGGTGTGTTTTATATTCTCTCTCTCTGTTTTTGATAGGGCAGGCAAAACTGGCTATATACAGAAAACAATAAATAGAGACAGATAGAGATCAAGACATATTATCAATGTTCAACGGGATGGTGAAGGGTAGATTAATATATATATATATATATAGATAATAGATAACATGATGGGTTATGTACGGTGTGGGATTATAAAGGAGCTTTGTTTACCATCAATACTGACTGGGATTCTTTTTTGTATGTAAAAAATAAAGAAAAAAAAAAAGTGTTTTCACTTGATTGACCCATAAAAGGCAATATACTGTTGTCTAATTAAAGTCCTGTTAAAACTAAAAGAACTCCCCCTCTCTCTCTCTCCATCTCTCTCTCTCTCTCCCCCCCCCCCTCTCTCTCTCTCTCTCTCTCTCTCTCCTGGTGTGCTCTAGATTTGGGTGTCTGCTCCACTTTCTCTCAGGCTGTCTGTCATTAGTGGGGGACGCCTTTGTTCTCCCACCATGGGAGACACAACGAAGCGATCGTGTCTGACTGCTCTGTTTCTGCTCCGTTTCCATGGGTCTTGTGCGTGCGTGTGTGTGTTTGTTTGCGTGCGCGGTTCTGATGGTTTGTCGAGCAAATGCACTGTACAGCAGAGGTGTTTGTACAGGGCTCTATGAAGTAATTATGTTTGTGTGTGTGAGAGAGAAAGAGAGAGAGAGAGGGGGTCCGTTTGTTTATCTGTTTGTGGCCTCAACAGTTTGCGCGGCGGGGAAGTGCAGCTTAGCGCCCCAAGGCTCTGACTAGACTACGATGCTCACAAATTTCACCAGGGGCTAGCCTGTACCCCTCTTGGCCCGAGCAGAGGACGACAAAGCCTTGACAGCTCAGAGACCCGTCTGTCTCTTCTTAGGCCAAATTGGCGGATACTCGTTTTTTCATTTGGGGGGGGGGGGGGTTTAGACAAGTGCACTTAGATAAAGTTTGCACTCATCCTGAGTGCACTTATTAGAAGTGGGCATGTACTGCAACTTGAATAATGAATGTTTTCTGGGCAAAATAATACACACACCGCGCACGCACACACACACATGCACACCCACACACACACACACACACACACACTCAAATACACTGGTTGGACAGATGGACACAGACTGTGGAGGTTTTTTTAATGACGCATCTTGACTTCCCAGCTCTATTTTTTGCCTTCCTTGTCTCGTCCCTGGCCCAGAGAGAGGTGTGTTATGAGGTGTGGCCCCCCCCTCCTCCCTCCCCTTCTCCCCACCTCCTCCCCTCCTCACATCCCCTAGAACCACAAGGCTGTGTGAGGGGGAATGGAGAGCCAATTTGAATTCACAGTGTATCTCTCTCTCTCTAGTGTTGCTGCAGTTGGCCAATGATGCATTTCCCAGGGACATGACGTTGGCTCTGTCCTACTTACTGGCCCTGCCTCAGGTTGGTCTACACACACGCACACACGCACACGCACACACACACACACACACACACACACACACATGCAGAACAACATGCCAGACAAATGTTTCAGGGATAACAAAACATAGTAGCGTATCTCTTATACACACACAGACAGTACACACATGCTGACACCAGTACTGTACTGGTTGACCTCCTATGGTTGTGGCTTCCCCTCAAGCATGCACAGTACACACACATAGACAGTACACACAGTCTGTGTGTGCGTACAGCCCTCCACACGTGCCCTGCTGTTTGTCCACCATATAGTTCTATGGTGTCCACCATATAGTTCTATGGTGCCCACCATATAGTTCTATGGTGTCTACCATATAGTTCTATGGTGCCCACAGGTGCTGGATGCCAACCAGTGCTTTGAGAGGCAGGGCCACTCTGCCCTGGCCCTACAGCTGGCGGCCTACTACTACTCCCTGCAGATCTACAGCCGCCTGGCTCCCTGCCTCAAGGACAAGAGCCACACCCTCTACCAGGTCAGCTGGGGCTGTGTGTGTGTGTGTGTGTGTGTGTGTGTGTGTGTGTTTTTGTCTGTGAGCTTGCGTGTGTGTGTGTGTTTGTCTGTGAGCTTGTGTGCATGTGTGTGTGTGTGTGTGTGTGTGTGTGTTTGTCTTTGTCTGTGAGTCTGTATGTGTGTGTGTGTTTGTCTGTGAGCCTGTGTGTGTGTGTGTGCAGTATGTGTTTGTGTTTGTCTGTGAGCCTGTGAGTCTGTGTATGTGTGTGTGTGTGTGTTTGTGTGTGAGCCTGTGCGTGTGTGTGTGTTGGTCTGTGAGCCTGTGTGTCTCTGTGTGTGTGTGTGTGTGAGTCTGTGAGTGTGTGTGCTTGCGTACATATGAGTGTGCGGCTTTGTGTGTGTGTGCGATTGTGCATGTGTGTATCTACTGTATATGCGTCTGTGTGTGCTTGCTCACGTTTGTGAGTGTGTGTGAGAGAGAGTGAGAGAGGGTGCGTGAGTGTGTGTGTGTGTGTGGTCGGTCAAATCCCAGTCAATTAGCCTAAGCAAATCGTGTCAGCCCTTGACAGCAGTTTTCCATGTGTGATGGATTGGAGGGAGTGAACCAGGTGGTCCCATTGTGGGGTCTGCACAGGCAGGGGTCTGAGATAATTTGTCGGGCTAGACCACCTCTCAGCTAGAAGACAGGCTGCCCTACTGTAACCTACACCTGAAACCTGACAAGTCATGCATTGTGTGAAAGACCACACTCACCGCACACACGTTGCTATTTTACTACTCAGTATATACAGTATATCATTCATTATGCTGTATAGGGTTAACCTGACCTGCCAGAGGAATTGTTGTCACAAGTCCATCTGGGGAGCCATACATTGAAACTGTTTGTGAACGGCAGGTAAAATACTTGGCAGTTGATTGGAAGAACCATCTGGTCATTTTCGCTGTCGGCACACCTAAACCACGCCCGTACAGCGAAGTATAAACACGATGCTCTTTGGAAAGTTCAGATGCTACTCGACCACATTCAAAATGATTCCTAAGCTTTCCCTGCCAAATTAAACTGATGCTATATACTAGTATAAGTAGTACTATAGGGCACCCTTCCTCCCAAACACACACACAATTTGTCAGAGTAAAACTTTTTTAGATGTTTTAGATATTCAAATAACCTGTAATATCAATTGAGTGACAATATTTTGCGGCAAAGAATACTACAATTGTGAACCTTTTGAGTGTTAAGAAAGTATGTGCCAGTTGTACACTACATTTATAGTGCACTATGGATAATAATATAGTGAACCTGTCCTGTACGCTTTCTGACGGTGACTACATGACAACCATTCTGTTCTGTATTTCCACACATGGTGATATTGCATGGCTTAACCACAATTGGTTACCGTATATTGTTTACGTAGCGTTGTATTAATGAAGTAATTGTAAGTTTTAATGAAGTTTAATAAAGCAATAAATGATTCAGGTAGAAGACATTTTTCATCCAGCACAGATGACACAGACCCAAACCGGGCTTGTACATAGCTCCCAACGTTTCTCTCTTAAAGGTACCTATACTACGTAACATCTAGGAAAATCAAACAACCACCCTTGTGCTGTAAAATACTGCGTGACTAATGTACGCTGATCCCAACCCCCTGCTTGTAGCATGGCCTCTAAATGATCTGTGCAGATGCCATTTCTCTGTCAATTCCTTGTGACTTTCTCAGACCCAAATGTAACCAAACAAAAGGTTTCGAGGGTATACCGATTCTAATTCAGTGAAATAATGACCCACCTCCCCCTGCTATTTGTGTGTATATTGTACCTCGGACTCAGTAAGCGTGGACGTGGATTATCTCTTTTTAAACTACTTCAAAGAAAAGCAGAGGGCTTTGCTTTCTTTGCGGGCAAATGGCATTATGCGCAATTTATTATATTATACGTGCAGAAATCAATTTATGGGCCTAACATGTCAAGCGCGCGCCCGATATACGGCTGGCAATAATAGCCGATTTTCTAAAGCGTATCTGCCATACGTGGCCAAGTGTAGACGGGTTGTAATGAGTCACATAACACAGTTTCTTCTGGGGTGAGGAGAAAGAGAGATGGAGAGCGGATGGAATGAGCCAAGGAGAGTGTGATGGGCAAGTGAGGGAGGGAGGGAGAGGAGAGGAGCGGTGGAGATGGATGGCGCTGGCGATGGCTGGAGATGAGTGGCGGTGGTGGGAGCGGTGCAGAGAAATGACTCTGACCTTTTACTTGAGTGCATCCAGGCTCTCGTGGGCTGCAGCCCAGGTAGGAGGAGGAGGCAAAATGGTGGAATTAAACAAGGGGAAGGATGGAGGAGGATGGGCACCGTGGAGTGGATAAGTGTGTCCTCGGCTGACGTCCAAGGTCATGCAGGCACATGTGTGCGCACACACCCCCGCGCACAGAAATGTGTGTCCTTCTGCTTGAATGCACTGTAAAGTTCAATACTGTTAAATGTTAAAATATGCACTTTTCACCTGCCTGCTTGAGCTATTTCTCTTACTGCCTTTATTTACAGTACACCTGTACAGTGCATCCAGATAGTATTCACAGCGCTTCACTCTTTCCACATTTTGTTATGTTATAGCCTTATTCCAAAATGGATAAAGATGTTGTTTCCTCAAAATTCAACACAGAATATCCAATAATAACAATGTGAAAAATTGTTGTTGTTTTTTTTTTTTTTTTTGCACATTTATTAAAAGTAAGGTTGGATGGGGAGCGTCTGTGCACAGCCATTTTCAGATCTCTCCAGACATGTTCAATTGGGTTCAAGTCTGGGCTCAGGGCTGGGCCACTCAGACATTCACAGAGTTGTACCGAACCCAATCCTTTGTTATGTTGGCTGTGTGCTTAGGGTCCTTGTCCTGTTGGAAGATGAACCTTCTCTCCAGTCTGTAGTCCACAGACAGAGACATCCTTTGATTATTTGATTTCAAGGATGTCTCTGTATTCATCTTTGCCTCGATCCTGACTTGTCTTTTAGTTCGTGCCGCTGAAAAACATCCCCACAGCATGATGCTTCCACCACCATGCTTCACTGTAGGGATGGTATTGATCAAGTGATGAGCGGTGCCTGGTTTCCTCCATACATGACGCTTGGCATTCAGATCAAAGAGTTCAATCTTTGTTTCATCAGACCATAGAATTTTCTTTCTCATAGACTGAGAGTCGTTCAGGAGCCGTTTGGCAAACTCCAGGCGGGCTGTACTTTGTTGAGATTTGATGTTGTAGCATCCTTGAAATACAGCCGTCAAGGATCTTTCCTTGACATTGAGAAACACCCAAGTTGTAGAAATATCTCAAGGACGTTTCCATCTTTCATTTTGAGTGTCATGGCAAAGGCTGTGAATGTGATTTTTCTTTTGTTTTTTTATAGGGTTAGTAGAATTTTGAGGAAAACAAATATTTGAATCCATTTTGGAATAAGGCTGTAATATGACAAAATGGGGAAAGAGTGAAGCGCTGTGAATACTTCCTTGATGCACTGTATATTTGGTGGTCGTTTCGCCCAAATGAAGTGTTTATCGTTCTGTCCCAGGCCTCTTGCTAATGAAGTAGCTGCAGCTTTTACTGTGTCCAGCTTTACTGTGTGCTATTTAAAGCTGCATTGGCTAACATGGAGAGTTACTGTATGTACCGCTGCAACAGTTTTAGAAATCACTTTAGGCATAGCGTTGCCCATGGCAGAAGGCAGTATGTGTTACCATAGTGACTCTCATTTTGACAATATATATACAGTATATGTAAAAAGATTTTATAATTATCATTGTAATGATTTCAATGGAAGCAAAAAAAAAATTCTTCGAAGTGGACGTTTTACCAACGGCATGGTTGCTGTGGTGGCTGGCGTACGCAGCACCCAGACAGCTAAATCTACCATGCATGGCCTGAAGCAAAGTCACAAGAAATACTGTTGTGGCCTCTGATTGATCATAGGTACTTGGGAATTAATGTTATATTTAAAATACCCATTAACGCCCATGGAGAGAAATAATCTGCATTACTGTGGTGAAACCCGTGGACCTCCCCATTGACGCATGGAGCGCTTGGATGTTCTGGCCTGCATAAAGGGTGAAAAGACTCCCTACCAAAAATCGAATGCGGACATGTTAGGTAGACTATTGGCAGTTGAGTAGACTATTGGCACCATATTCCAGGTATTCCTACCGGTATAGGTTCAAATGTGACTAGTACCATACCCAACAATTATCCTCACTAACAGGAGCTATGGGAGCTCTGTGCACACACATATGGACTTCTCATCTAATTTCATCACATCACAATTAATATTAGGTCTTGACTATACCTGACATTTACAAACAGGCTATGTCATGACGTCTTGGCTGTAGAACAGTTAATAATAACTAATTTACAGTAATATATTGACTTCATTTGTATAGTGGTTATATTGTGCTAATGTATAGTGGTCAAGGGTGTAATCCCCTCGTGGGCCACATGGGGGCAGTTGGCGGGGTCGCATTTGGCCCGCAGGCCGCTAATTGCATAGACCTGTTGTGGTACATAAAAGTAGTCCTTTTTTTTAAATTATTATTATTATGAAAAGGTTGTCTTGCTTGACCTCTGCCTGGTGACAATTTAATATTTTGCTTCACGACACACGCGATTTTGACCTCATTCAAACTGTTCTGTCTGTTCTCTCCATCTCTCCATCTCTCTCTCTTTCGCTTTCCGTCTCTGCCGTCCCCTCCCCGCCGGCTGCGTTCATGTTTCCCGTGCGTCTGTTTCCCTCGCTGCCCGTACGATAGCGGGCCTCCTCGTCCACAATGCTATCTCCACTCCGCATGCATGTGTGTTGTTCTGCTCCACGGTGCCCACATCTCTCGCCTTCCCCGCTCCTCTTATCTTCTTAGGACACGCGTCTCGCCGCGCACCGTGTGATGTTCACCGTCGGTTATGTTGACGGGCCGCTGACGGCGCCATGCAATATGTACTGTACGTTTGGAACGTATGTACAGTATGTATGTGTTCTGCACTGTATGCAGTCAAGCGTGTGCATCTCCTCGTTTTGAGCATGCCGACATTTTGCGTCGCACACTAGCTGCATGTGTGGACGAGGTGTTTTTCCACTAAATGTAGCAATATGTGCTTGGCGTGTGTAATTATGGTTTTGTTATGTTTGTGTTTGTTTAGGTTTAACATGCAACAAGTGCGTGTGTGTGTGTCTGTAGGAATGTCAGGCCTTGTCAAACTGTCTTCACCCACCACTTGGAAGTGGAGTGAGAGCGGTGCCACTGCCTCTCACTGACTTTCACACTGTTTCTAATCCCTCATCCTTATCGCATAATGTCATAGCCAGGCAATGGGGCTGTCAACACTCAAGACACTAAAGTCCCTCAGTGGTGAATGGGAGCGGGCCTTGCACAGTTTTTGTCACGGCCTCAAAGCCACAGTCAAGAATCTGCATTCTCTCAACACAGAGCAGGAGCTTTTCGCATGGTGACTGGCAGAGACATTTTTTGCTGCGCCTAGCCATACCACATAATAATACCCTTACAATGCAATGGAATAATGAAACGTAAATAGCTCCGAACAGGCCATTGCATGACAATATGGACATATGCATGTTAAAGCACACAAAATACATTTGTGTTGCGTGGTTAATTTAGAGGCCTATACCAAAGCCAGCTGTTGGTTGTTCATCATCGTGATCGTTGTCAGTTTTTTTTTATTTTTTTTTATTTTTAATGGTTACTTGTCCACACGATTTTGTCTACCAGGCATTACTAGCAGCACCGGAGCCAATGATACGGAGGCTGCCTTTCCAATATTCCCCAAGGCATAATGAGGCAATTCCCGGTCGCTCGTGGTGGAGGTTTTCATTATGTCGACTACAGCGCTCATTTGCCATAGAGAGTCACCGCTTAATTTAATAGTTAATTCTGCTTCTAGTCTTCACACAATACCACATGCAGCTTTGTATTGAAGTTGTAATGTCTGTTTACCTGTGCTTGTACATGGTGTGGGAGTTATCGTGTGTGTGTGTGTGGGGGGGGGGGGGTCTGTAATTGTAGCTATAATCGCGCAGTACTGTGCTGAGCAAAGAGGTTGAGATTTGAGATTTTCCTATTTATCTTCACCTGCAGCCATCAGTCTCTTGCTTAGAGTATTGATCACTCACATTTAACACAAAACAAATATACATTAGGGGTAATTACGCTATACTGTAATACTCTGCTTATTCTCTCTGAAAACATCTACATTATTTTAAGCATGGAAAGCTGATTGGCTCTGTGGACACCACATTATAATACAATGTTTTATTTAAATGTATGTACAGTATTGTCAAAATCAATTGGTATTATTATAACAGAAAAAAGTTTGAATACGGAAACAGTAAAACGATACTTTGGCTAAATATATGTAATACTATGGATGGTTTGAGATACTACTGCCTTGTATTACACTGTGAACAAGAAACACCAGTGGAATTGTATCAGCGTTGTTCAGCTTGAGAGAGAGTGTGGAATAAACACAACTAAGAGGAGCAACATTTTATTTGGTCAAGTAAATTCACTTGAAGGATTGGAGAAAAAAGGCTTACTCAGAAAGACCTCTGAGCACTCATATATTGGCGGTTCAAGGATTTTTGCAGTGGATGCTAATAATTAGATTTTTTTTTTTTTTTTACAGAAATGTATGTGGAGACAGTTGAATCAAATCCGCTGATACCTTCGTACATTGACTAATATAGATCAGTCATCATTGCATTGTACAGTATACTGTACGTATATATTATTTTGTTGTGTTATGTGGTTATAAATAGGTCCACATAATAAACAATCTTTTACTTTAACAATAGCTGTGCTAGCCTGGTGTGGGGGTTCATTATGTATTGTTCTATACGCTGGGCTAGCCAGTCCACCATCTATGCACCTCTGTGAGTAGTGGCTCTACCTTAAAATGGCCCACACTACAAGATTTGTAGCCCGATTCTGGGTCCGATTTTCCCTTCCCGACAATCTCGGGGGGCGAGGCTGGTCGGAACCGATTATCTGCCCAAATGATCCTGCAGTGTGAGGGATTTACACACCGAATATTATCTTTGCCGACTTGCTCGGAGGCTCCCAAAAAAACGATTAAACATGTTTGATATTTACAACTTGAAAGGTACAGCAATTGGATCCCCAGCGTAATCTTGCAATAGCCAATGAGACATGAGCTGACTGGGTCACAACAACAGCAGCAACCATGTAGGGTACATAGTGAAAGGAGATGTCTGCTTCAGTGGTGCTTGTCTGTCACTGTCCCTTCAGGGATTATTGCTAAATTACTTTTGTCGGCCACATCTTTGATACCATGCGGAGGACAGTAACTTAGCTTACTATGCGGACTGCTACTCAAGTAATTTGATTTGACAAATGTAATTTGTACTGGGAGTATTATTTATACAGGAGTAATGGAGTTGTGTTACTTGTCTTTTTCCATCTCAGTCTACCTTAACCCTCCCACTGTCCTAAGGCATTTCAGCAGACTAGCAGCAGGGGGAGCAAACCGCGGAATGTCATATGTC
>JAODUH010042395.1:7439-20393 GCA_027564835.1 Typhlichthys subterraneus | reverse complement strand
GAAGTGCCCATCAAGCCAATCAAACTTGTGGGAGGTGCTTCAGAAAGCGTGGGGTGAAATTTCTTCAGATTACCTCATCAAATTGACAGCTAGAATGCCAAAGGTCTGCAAGGCTGTAATTGCTGCAAATGAAAGCAAAGTTTGAAGGACAAAATTATTATTTCAAATAAAAATCATTATTTCTAACCTCGTCAATGTCTTAACTATATTTTCTATTCATTTTGCAACTCATTTGAGGAAAGAATGTGTGAGTTTTCATAGAAAACATTAAATTATTTGGGTGACCCCAAACTTTTGAACGGTAGTGTAGGTATTGTGCATCTCTGCCAGATCAGGGTATGTTTACCTCCATATTTACGTACTACTTGGCGATAACGGGGGCTTTTAGGCCTACCGTAGTAGGCATTTATAGTTAATCATACAACAAACAGCAATTGTAAAGCTTAAAATCAACAAGTTCATACATGATGAAAGCTATGGCAAGAGAGGAGAGTCAAATCAATTATGATTAATGCAGCTGGGAGTGGCGACAATAGCATTAGATATCTCAAATATGCAAAACATATTGAAGGTGGGCTGGCTATGTCTGATCATGTAATAGATTACTCTGCCATATGAAAATATATGCATTTGCAAACGAACACAAATGCATACAGGCATATACAAATTTTTGCACATGCACACGCACGTGCACGATCACAATCGCAATCACATGCATAGCAAAAGCATTGGTTTATCGCAGCACTGGTTTATTTGGATCAAACTATAGCAATATATCACAATCAGATGAATCAGTCCCAGTTTCAAAACAAAATGAAACTTGACTGTGCACCTGAACAAAGGCCAGGAGCAACATGGCACTGGATCCAAACAATGCCCATTATGAAGCCCATATGTCTAACATGTTAGTTTTGTTTACAGTGTACTTTTATACATATGTCCTTTTGTTTTCCCCCTCCGTACATTTGAAAAGGAAAATATTCTGGTACAGTAACATGAGACCAGCTGCCACGATTAATATCATCGCAATCTCTCACACGTTCGTACGGATGCGTGCGCGCCACACGGACAAGCAAACACACACACGAACGCACACACGCACGCACGCACACACACACACACATCTTCCATCTAGCTTTCTCTACAGTACCAAAACCAAACAATCACACCCACGTACTTGATCTTTTACTCTTCATTTATCTACATCATCTACACACACACACACACACAAAGAAAGATGAATGTGGTGCTTAGAGGTTCTTGGCTGTGAAAACAGGTTGGCAGGTCAGATTCTAAACGCTTTCGAACGAGAGGTCCAGCTGTGTGTGCACTCCATCTACTTTCATAACACACCCGCAAATGTGTATGCACGTTATTCTCTCGTATATGTGACCCTGAATCACGCAGATATACAGCATCTACAGATTATCCAATGTTGAAAGAAAAAATCCTGTGTTTTATGCTACTTCACACTCATGAAGGTTAAAGTTTAGCATCTGTCAGTCATAATTGGAGTCTGATGGCTATGGAAATGAACAGGAATAGCCCTGCAGTGAAATTGTTGGCACTGCGAGATATGTGATACACAGACACACACACACGCAAAAGAGTATTCATGCAATTAAAAAATAAACGCACAAAGACGTGTGTATACATATACACACTCGCATGCACAGTAAGACACACAGAGACTTCAACGTAATGGTGTGAGTATGGCCAGCCAGTTCTACACATGCAGTACGTGAAATAAAACATAGTGGTGGTCTCGTGGTGAGAGAGCTGACCCAGAACAAAAAAAAATGTAGCGCCTCTTTCAAAGCGTGAGAGGAGCATGGCGCTCACGTGTAAATAAATCACAAGTGATGCACTGGCAACTCACTCTACATCCCCATACTGTACGTCTGGTTCAAGAGCTGTCTGAAATCAAGCTGAAGAGAGATTGCTACATCAGTTGCACATTCAAGTATGGGAGTTCCAAAGGGTCCCACAAACATTACCGAAGCCCTGTTGCCATCTGGGTGTTTGGCTCCAAGATGATGCATCAAAGATGAATTATGCATTATGAATTAGTAGTAACTTAATACCGTGTCCACACGCTGAGTCAAACAGCAAAACAAATGCTGCACAACTCCGATCAAACAAGGCAGAGATTAATGTAGAGCGTTTTTCCTATATTATTAACTGGCAAGGTATGGCTGTAATTCAGTGTAACGAGAAGAAACGAAGACGCCATTTACCGCAGGAAAGCATGACGCACGTTGGCAGGTCCACCAATCAGAAGTCTTGTATTAATACAAAAGTTGGTCTTGGGTCCGCTACATAAATGTAATACATATATGTAAGATAGCAGCATGTCGCTAGCAAATTACATCATACTGCTTAATTGTTAACCATTACTACAGTGTTAATCAAACACAAATAAACTTTCAAAACTATAACATAACACTCTTGGAGTTTATTTATTATTTTTTATTATTTGGAGTTTATTTGTAATACATTTTATCACCATTATGTATGTTACATGTCTTGTGTGTTTATTTTTGGCTGGCTATTCAAATGTAACATTCCAACACTCTCCGTGCTTTGGCTTCAAAGACTAGACTCACTGCGACACTATAGAATGGCAGCACGTGTGTTCAGAGAGCGTGCTCCTCCATGGTTCAGCCCATGATATCTGCTGCTCTAAAAGGTCGGCTGGTCTCTCCCTATGCTCCCTGGTGTCTGATACAACGCAAAATGAAAAGCAGATGTTCCTGGGAAGGGAAAAGGATGTGTCTATTCCTGTGTCTGTGCATGTGCGCGTACTCTCAAATGCAAATGTATCTGTTTCTACGTGTGTGCGTTTCTTGGCCATGTTTATGTGAACTTGAATCAAATGTGTGTGGATGGATACAACAGTTCTCTGTGTGTGCGTGCGCGCGCACAGTACGTAGGAAGGCAGGCAGACAGCATTTTTAAACCATTACCATGACAGCACTTGTCCCTGGTGTGACAATATGAAACCAGAGTCTATAACCATCTGACAGAAGCAACAGGAGGAACATCCTGTCCTCTCCTCTCATCCCTCCTTCCATCGCTCGTCCTCTCTTCATAATCCCCCTCCCTTTGGCTCCACCCACACGTACACCCATGATCCCCACCTATTTCTGGTGAAGAGCTTTATAATATTAAAGGCTTTCTCTTGTACCCAAAATGATGGCCATATAGTTTATAGTCTCAGTCTTCAGTTGAAGTGTCTTGTAAATTAATACATGGCATATCTTTAAACCTTTATTCCCATATTAGAATCTCATTGGCCTTTGCACTGGAGTGAATCATTTATATGCCACGTGTGGTGGTCTGAGTTTGGGAAGGATATCAGAATAATCGTTGTCTTGCTGGACAGGTCTGTATATAGTATGTGGTTATACCTGTACAGTATTTGTATTTTCTCGTATTCCAATATAGGGCAAGACTACTGGTTATTCATTGAATATGGGCATAATAGCTGATATATTATGGCACTAACTAATACTGTACCTATGCAGCACATAATCCAATCTTACTTCATTCTATGGGTTCAATTTATTTTCATTTTGGGCATGGTTCATGGAAAAAAGAGGTCAGTGTTGACACGCTGTAAACTCACTGTATTTTAGAGCTGAAACTGGACCTTGGCATAATGATAGGTAATCACTGCATTAGCATGGGATATTACATGATTCACAGCCGCCAGACACAGGCGACGATACAACGTGTTCAGGTGGAGACCAGACCTCATTATACACGCACGCACGGACGGACACAAAGTGCACACACGAACGAGCACGCCAGTCAAAATACATACACATACATGCAGATATTACACGCAGGCTTTCCCTACAGCACGAAAAAACCTCCCCAACTTGATGGAACAAATGAGACGGATTTGTTTGACCTTCAACCTAGCCAGTGATCTGTGTAGGTTCCTGGTTTCAGTAATGGCCTCTTGTGCCAGTAAACCTTTTTCTATTCCTTCCCGTAACGGCTACTCTGTGTATACAATGTTTGCAAACCACAAAACGTCATATGATGGAAAGGTATGAAGAAAAAAAAAAAGATTGGAAGATGGTTTGACGAGTCATGTATCAACTGGAAAATATTAACATATGAAACATTGTGCCCTTGCAGAGAGTACAATGGCCAAAATATCTTGCACGTGGTGAATTAATAATCGCCAGCAGCTGCCGTTCTGCTAGAGAAGCTTGCAGCGTAATGTACATGTAATGTCTCTGGTCCTACAGCAAGTACATTGAGACAAGCAATAAAATACACTACTGTTTATGGAGTACACATAATGCTGATAATTTAGGGTAAACAAATATGACAAGAATCGCAAAAGCTATTCAATATTTCACCCTGACAATATGATTACATTTGATTGGCTGTAGTGTGCATGTGCTTTATCCTCAGTGGCCAATCCATCAGCAGGCAGCCTTGCCATTGGCTGCCTGTCCTATGAGGGTTATGGCTCTTGTTAAACCTCCGGGGAGGCCTATCATAGTCCAGAACAACAATAAGCTGCATGCTGTGTTTAGTCTGAGCCTACAGGGGCTTACAGTGGATCTACCGCAATGAAACAAGACTCCAGCCCTCCACCAAAGACTTTAAGACTCTCCCAGCCAGCTTATTAACGTTTCAGTTGACTTTTTATCTGTGTCCAAGGTAACGCACACACGCAAACGCTATCAGCTTCACACCAATACCAAACACCTTGTGCTTTGGTCATGAGTAAGTGGATATTCATCCCTTCCAGATCATTCCTGACCATCTCCTGTTCCTGATAGAATCTTGGTGTGCCATCTTGAGGCACTGGGTAGGAATGTAGCTTCATTTACAACTTTTTTGCTTCTTATTTCTGTCGTCCTCAGGTGCACAGATCCAAACACACACGCATGACTTCCTAGCGAGACATGTTCTGATCGGCAGCGTTGTTCGGGAGTCCATAAGGAGCCTTGTCTAAATAAATGTCAGCCCGTGCCCACGGTTTAAAACATTCCCAGGCAATCGACTCATTGAGAATAAGCCTTGTCAATCACGTCACACATCCGCTCACAAGGGCTCCAGGGTTATTATGAGCCTCGACTCTGGTGGGCTCTCTCTCCCTCTCTCTCTCTCTCCCTCTCTCTCTCTCCCTCTCTCTCTCTCTCTCTCTCTCTCCTCTCTATCCTTCCCTCTCTTCGTCATTCTATCTCTTCCTCTGGTCATAACAATAGACAAGGAATAGGATGAGGAAAATCCAAAGAATACAAGTATACAGGTGTCAAGCATTTACGACGCTGGTGTCTTGCGGCTTTAGTCCGGGGGCTTTCTCAGCAAAATCCAAGTTTTCTTTTCTTTTCAGTTTAGAAAAGGTTTGGGTTTTAGGTGGGAGAGGCACAGGAAAGGCGCACACGCACACGCACACGTCTGCTTGTGACTGGTGAGTTTCACTATAAGAGTATCTACGAATACCTTTGACAGCAGCCTAACACACACCATGTGAAGGGCCAGTCTTCTCTAAGTATGTTAATCACATTTTTAAATGCAGTAGCCAATGTTACTGGCCTTGTGGTGCCTTGCCTTTGTACCCACCCACCCAACCGCACTCACCCGCACACACACACACGCGCGCGCACACACACACACACAAACACTGGGTAAACACTCACGCACACCCCCAGTATACACAGGCTAAGCATGCTATCACAGTGTTCCAAGGTAAGTGGAGCCCTGATTAACAGTGTCACTCTAAATGAGAAGGCTGGGTTAAGTTCTAAACCAGGCCTGAGCTTAATTGGACGGAGTGAAAAGTGAAGGAGACATAGAAAACTGATGGGTGGGTAGAAGTGTGCGTGTGTGTGTGTGTGTGGGGGGGGGGGGTGTTTGTTGGGGGTTAAGACCTGCAGTGACCATGGAAAGTGGAAAGCCACGGATGAAGAAAGGCAGTATTGATATAATATATCAAGCACTGAGCATCCCCACCCCACACACACACACACACACACACAACCTCTGGTGGTAAATGCACGACATGAAGCTCGGTGTGTCCTCCATTCCGTGGACGGCTGTCCGCTATGGTAGCTGGGTGGGCCGCGCTGCAGTATGCTGGGCGGCTTCTCCGTCTGTAAACGGTTAATAAGAGCCACGGGTGGAGAGCCAGCAGCAGGCTTAAGGGAACGCTAGGGAGCGCTGAGGCAAAGACGGAAAGAGAGGTGGAGAGAGAGAGAGAGAGGGGGGGTGGGGGTGGGGGCAGTCGAGACAAGAGGGAGGGGTGTGTGGGGGGGTGTACACGTTAAATTGCAGGAGAGAACACATGTGACGTCTGAAAGGTGGCGCCTCCGCACCCAGAGCGTTTCCACTCTGAACACAAACATACGACACACACGCAAGCGCACACACACAGAAGCTTAAGGGTAAATCGAGTGGAGGTGGGTCCGCCGGTGAACTTTGCTAGGTGTCGGTTGGTGTGTGTGTTTTTGTGGGTGGTTTACAGTGGGGTGAGGTCCGGGAAAGGTCACTGACTCAATGTTTGTGGGGTGGGTCTGCGTATACTGTAGGTGGGGCCGTGGGTGTGTATCGAGTGGAGTGTGTGTGTGTGTGTGTGTGTGAAGGTGAAAGGCACCAGCCCTGCGTCCATAAACAGGAGCATGTCAGCGCAGGGTAAGGTGTCTGCAGGCAGTGACGCTGATGTCATGCCTATTTTTCCAATACGTGCATTTCTGTGTGTGTGTAAATTTGCCCCATTTGCCACACTCCTGTTTTCCCTTATTTCGTGTGGGTCACACCCTGGCCTGATCCAGTCTGACCCTTTTATTCCTTTGTGAAACATCCCAGTGGAAGGCTGTGTGTCATGTTGGGATAGAGACAGCTATTACATAATTCATATTACAATAGTCACTGGTGCTAGCAGGAAAGTCAGTGTACTGTCCAGGTGTTTGAATAGCAGCCTAAAGGTCCTTTGGGCCTACGTGCAATACAAGACTATGAACAACATGCCCCGCCCACTCCTGATTACGGTGGCTTTGGACAAAAGCATGCAAAATAAATCACATTGTCATAATGACAATAATAAAAGGTATAGTACGCAACACAATAAGCTAATACACTTTCTGTCAAATTCACCATCTCTTCGCATTTCGCTAGCTTACCGTTCTCTGTGCGTGTTGAAAACATAATCCGCTACTTCTACACAGCCCTGCCTCTGTAAATATGAACACAAGCGAAGTGGCGCAGACCGCACTCAACAACAATATCCTAGCCTCCGCAATGTGTGTGCCATAGGGTGCTTCTGAGGGAGCACCCTATGGCATTGAAGGGAGAGGTGTTGTTGTTTTGTTTTGAGTTCGACGTTAGCAAGCGTTCTCCAGAATGACTTGCTCTTGTGTTACTTGCTCTCGGGTTGTGGCAGATATCATCTGTACTCGCGGCAAGTCATTTAGCTTTCGCCACATTACATGTTAGCATCAGATGAGAGCGTCGTATTTCTAAATCTTCTGTATTCGTTCAAGGAATATTTGTCTGTGCTACTAACAGCGCTGCTGGGAGATGGCGGTTTAATGCATTAACAGGGACTTTAACAGCAGCTACCACAGCAGAAGCAGTGCCCCCCTTGTTGCCTTGGCATGGCACCTCCAATCAGCGGCCTGTAAAGCTGTCAGTAGGGACCACAGACCCTGGAGGTACACAGTGCTAATCCTTGTTAAAAAGCCACAGATCACCTTGCGAGAGTTTTTACCCAAAAACATGGTGCCCACTTGTTTGAGCGTATATGGGTAGGGTGTTGGGAGAGAGAGGGAGATACAGAGAGAGAGAGAGAGAGAGAGAGAGAGAGAGAGAGAATGTGCAGTATATAACCGCGCTAAGCCCCTCTAAAAACACTACAGATCACCACTGTTCCAGTTTCCAGAATGCCCCGTCAGTTGTTTACTGCTCTGGGCTGGAGGGAAGCTTTCACAATGTGAGGTCATTACCTTTGGTTTTCGTCCGTGCATTCGTATGGCACGTCATATTTCTCGCTAGGTATAATCATGTCTGCCTGCGATTCATTATTTACATAAAGCTACACAGGCTGCTGCTGCTAATGGGTTTTTATTGTATGTATTAGTTATTTTAAACGACGTTGAGCACAGCAGGAAAACATTGACGGGTAGTAAAAAAAAACATGGATGCTGTGTGTGTGCGTGTGCGTGTGATTTCGTTCATATGTGTGTACGCATTGAGGCTCAAGAAAATGGAGCCACGCACTTTATTAAATTAAGGTTCTGACACAGATACGCAAACATAGCAAAACTAACGCAACGGGATCTGGTTTATTTAACATTACAATGGAAGTTCTCAACCTTGGGGAAGCACGTTTTATTAATATACGTACAGTATGTAGAGCATTATCGCATGAGAGGAATGCTGTTAATGGTCAATTTTGGCACAGCTGTGATAATTTTCAGATGATATAAATACACCTTCTCACAGTAGGCTGTCCATATTAAATGCTGTCACTGTATATGAAGAAATAACACAATATCACAGCTATATCACCATGTCCCATTGCTGTTATCAATAAAGCACTCTAGCCCTATCAAATGTCTAACTGTTATGTGTGTGTGCTATACATACTGTATAGTACATATACAGTATTTTGTGTGATTATAAAGTGAAATAGTCTGAATACCTAAACAAACTAACTGCATCAACTTATTGCCTATGATTAGCCGTTATCAAATCTCTTTCTCCCTTTCTGCAATCATCGTAATGGAGCGTATAGCACAATGGTGAAATTCTGCTATGTAAGTCTGAGAAAACTATTACAGCAGTTGCTATTTTTTTACTTTGGTTTCAGGACACTAACAGGGGTGAACTCTGATAGACAGTCTGCAGACTTCCACACTGCCTCAAACTACTGCTCCCATGCCAAGCAGGCTTAGCCTGTGGCTAAACCCTGGCACTGGGCAACAGTGGGTTCACAGCAAGGCATGCAACAGCCACCTTTCATGTGCCATTATTGAGCTTAGCTCCTACTTGACAGAAGACATTAGCGACGTTAAGTGCAGCACTACAGGGTTAGGATCAGTGACCTCCTTGTGCATTTGGTCTATTAATATCATATATGTACATATATCTAACATATTCTTTCTATGCTTGTAAAACAGTGCAACATTTGTAGTTCGGGGAGACTTCTATTCCAAGTCACATTTACCAGGCTCTCACTGTAAACATATACTTTATGTATGCACAAATGCGTGGCACGCATGTCTGATGTGTATGTATGTGTGTGCAGCATACATGTAAACAGCCCCTTCCATTCACATACAACCACACACACGCTGAATTGCTTCCCCATGGAAGTAGAGATGGATGGAGAATATTGATGGATTGATACAAATAGGGCAGTATTGGCACAGAGCCAGAATGTAGTGCCTAAGGTGTGTGTGTATGTACTGTACTGTAGATGTTGGGACAACTGAGGTTTGATCATATACTGTAGTATGTTCTTGATGTATGATAGCAGAGCGAGGCCAAAACGAACACCCCCCGGACTCACACACACACACAAGAGAGAGAGAGAGAGAAAGAGTGAGAGAGAGAGAGAGAGAGAGAGAATATTTATACAGTATAGTGCAAGTTAAAAAATAAAATGTTTAAATTTTTATATTACCTATATCTAGACCAATCTAATGTAATTCAACCAAATATAACGGCTAATCAAACATCATCTGATTTTATATAATCTAATCTAACCCAATCTAATGTAATTGAATGTAGAACTAATATTGGTTAAGGGATATTGAAAACATAGCACGCACGTTTATCTGGTCAGGGATTGGCAGGGGAAGCATAGTTGACATGTGCCAAAATCTATCACTCAGGGACATATTTATATATTTGATTTATATGCTTGCATGTGCACGCACACACACACACACACACACACACACAGGATTCATACACTAAGACACATGTGTAAGTACCCACACACACACAAACATGCACACAAGTGTGCGTGCACACACGCACACACACATACATTCTAGCCACACAGTGAGTGGGCATCTGTCCAGACCTCGCTGAGTGCCAGGGAGCTCTGTGTGTGTGTGTAAGACAGCTTTATATGACAAGGTGTTCATAGACAGACAGTTAGTTTGCCCTCCCTTCACTGATGCTGACAGTGTTAATGTTGTGTACGTAGGTGCATCTGCATGCAAGAGCTCGTCTCTATCCAGACGCATAGAAACATTGTGTAGACATCTCTGTCCATGTGTTTGGTGTATAAGAACTGGCTGCAGAACTATTGGATGTGTGTGTGTACACAATGCTGACAGGATGAAACTGTAAGAGACCAGGTGGTGAATGATTATGGTATTGTACTGTAGGTTTACTACAAGAAAATACTATTATTTTCTTTATATCTGGTGCTGTCCATTCTTGGCTTCATAGTAGTGTATAAGAGTATGTGGTTTGTGGCTTTGTTGTATATATTTGTTATATTTACTATGTTACTTAACATATTATTTAGCATTTGAACTAAATTCACACCAGATTTAGATCTTTAAAGTGGTTTTGTTAAATATTCAAATTGAGGTCATTATAGAACATGACTTTGAAACAAGGCTAATAAAGGCAAATGTTTTTCTCTTCGTTTAGCAGGCTAGCACAGGGTCCTGTGGGACCAAGGCCACTGTTGGGCACCTTGTCTGAATCATATTCATTATCCGTGCTACTGCAGCCCTAATGCGTCTTTATAGGAGTGTGTGGCGTCCCGCGGGACAAATTAAGCCACAGATCGCTGCGTTTTAGGAATAAAAAAAGCACCATTGAAAGAGCAGATTGTTCCAATTTTGTCATTAGTTTTATTGCCAGCCAGAGTGAGGACGACTTGGTCTGAGCCGCCAGCAATCCATTTATCATGTGGCCCCTTCACTTTCTACCACTTTGTTTGTGGGCAGCTCCCAACGGTGAATGGAAAGTGGGTAGACGCGATCACGTTTAGCGCTCATGCGTTTTCAATTGTGTGTCTGCGCTTGCTTGCCCATTCTTCTAGAGTGCGGCCATTTGTGTTTTCCTAAGAACACGTGTGGGTCAGTCTATTTGTAAAGACCTTGTTCACCAATTCAAATTGCACTATTATTGCATGGCTAGCGGCTCTAATGAAAACGTTATGGTAGCGTATTGATTAGCGGCATGCAAACACAGGTCCACAGTAAAAACATCTCTAGTGTGTGTGTGTGTGTGGGGGGGGGGTGGGGGGTGGGGTGCTATCCTATGTATAAAGCTCAATAACTGAAAGTAAAATGTATGTGCAGTATATAATATCTAATATGGCATTACATTACAATATGATTATGTTCACAGCTGTTCACACAGCTGTGAATGTAAGTCATGCTTTTGCTGAACGGGTACTGCTACATTATTATAATAGTGTTAATTAATGTAATGTGCTCCATTGTGTATAACGTGTACATTTTCACTTCCTAAACTAGGATCATGTTTCCTAAATACAGAACTGTTGCTTCAAAATAGCATATAAGCTCAATCGATATTGAAAATCATGTAATCTCATATAATATCATGTAATATAATGTAATAACATGTAATATCATGTTATATCATGTAATATCATGCTATATATTTTCATATCATTTAATATCATGTAATATTATGTAAAATCATGTTATATCATTTATTATAAGGTAATATCATGTAAAATCATATATCATGGTATATAATGTAATATCATGTTATATAATGTAATATAATGTAAAACCATGTTATATCATTTATTATAATGTAATATAATGTAATATTATGTTATATAATATAATGTAATATAATGTAAAATCATGTTATATTATGTTATATCATGTAATATAATGTAATATCATGTAATATGTAAAATCATGTAATATCATGTTATATAATATAATATAATGTAATATCATGTAAAATCATGTAATATAATGTAATATCATGTTATACAATGTAATAGACAACCACTGGTCGAGGGCCAGCTGTCCCCACATGAGCCATGTATTGTATGTAAGCCCAAAGCAGCACTGTTTACTGCATGTCGTCCACACACACACGCATACGAACGTCTCGCCTGCCTGTCCAGCTTGTGTGAGCGCAGGCCGCACGAGGGAGGTGTGCCATTATAAACCTGCCCTCTCCACCCTCCCTGACTGGCCGACACCCCTGGAGAGAAGCCTGTGTGAAGCCCGCCAGACTATCAGACTCCAGGAGCCCCCTCCATGGCGCCTCCCTCGGCACCAGTCAAAGAGGCCTTCTTCTCCTTGCCAGCTGATGGTGAGGGGGAGCCAGGAGGAGAGAGGGGAGAGGGGAGTAATGGTGGACGTACAAGAGAGCCAATAAAGATGGGAAGAGATCATAAAAATAATATATATATATATATATATATTTTTTTTTTTTTTTACAGGTTTACAGGTTTACAGCCGCGGAAAAAATTAAGAGACCCATTCTTTAAAATTTAATAGTATAAATATACTGTTTATGTAAAAAATATTACATCGAAAAAAACAACATTTATTACATAAAAATGTAAGTAAAAAATAAATGGATAGAAAATAGATAAAGATGTAGAATATAGATAGTAGAATCGGAGTACTAGTATGTAAATAGTATGATTATTTCCTTCCCATATGTACCTTGATACCATGTAGTTTCACATCTGAAGATACAGCTAGTTATTTACCCTGGTTTAATGTACATGCTAGTTATGACCCTGGATAAAGATACGTGCTAGTTATGACCCTGGATAAAGGTATGTGCTAGTTATGACCCTGGTTAAATGTACATGCTAGTTATGACCCTGGTTAAAGGTACGTGCTAGTTATGACCCTGGTTAAATGTACATGCTAGTTATGAACCTGGTTAAAGGTACGTGCTAGTTATGACCCTGGTTAAAGGTACATTACATGCTAGTTATGACCCTGGATAAAGGTA
>JAODUH010042384.1:2500-20394 GCA_027564835.1 Typhlichthys subterraneus | reverse complement strand
CCCCCCCCCCCCCCCCCCCCCCCCCCCCCCCCCCCCCCCCCCCCCCCCCCCCCCCCCCCCCCCCCCCCCCCCCGTTACAGGTGGAGTGAGGAACTGCAATGATGGTGACGGCCAGAGCCAGCGCAGCGCCGTGTGCTGGCTCAGGGTGACGTCACGCAGGGTTTGTCCATTTATACATACAGTCTATAGTTCCAACATTTTATTAACAGAGTGACATCAACGCAGAATGACCGCATCTACATATAAAGCACGCACAGCACCCTCAAAAGCCATTCTCTCAGAAGAAGTGGTTTCCAAATATGTGAAACAGTACAGGGATTTCAACCCTGTATTACATGTATCCAGGGGTTGAAAACCTATGTTCCCTAGAACTTTGATAACACATGATTAGGAACCACTGCTCTTGGGAATTGAAACTGGCTTTGCTACTACCCTCAGCAAAAAAGTCAGTCCAGGCAGAATATTTGTTCACCCTCAAAGCAATGTTGGCAATCCTTCAAATAGTGCAAGATTGGACTATTTTGGCCCCTATCCATAGCATATACTGTACTGTAGCACTCAGAACTTAATTAGTAAATATTCAATATGAATATACCAATGAATATATTTCAGAAATTATAACAAAAATAGATATACAAAAATATGTTATAAGGCAAATGTAAGATCTCAGTAATAATGCTGTGATAATAATTTGTACTTCTACTTTCTAATTTTTACTATCTCTTTATGATACTTTGAGTGCAAAATATATGAAAAGCAAAGCCAATTTAATAACGTTTTAGGTAAAAACACAAGCTACAGGGTTGACGCATGATATTTTCTGGCGTCTTGTTTAGTGGTTAGTGAGCTTGACAATGCCTATTCAAGTCCTATCAGTACAGCTCTTTAATTTAGAAGTACTCAGTGCGCTTCTGTTGTGGTGCCTTTTACCCATAGATTTTCCTCGTAAATCACTTATGAGGACGCTGATACTATGTATAGGACTGGGCTGTCAACGCTGTACCCGTCAGTCATTATCATCATCTATGTCAGGGTTATCACTGCCGTCCACACTATCAAAAACTAACTTATCGCCCACTCGATGAAGTGATGTGAAGGGAATGTAGGCTGCTAACACCATTCTGTCCTGAAAGGAGCACTCATGCATGCATCCATCCATCTATTTGAATGTGTGTACAATGTGTGTGTGTGTGTGTGCGTGCCTGCATGTGCACACAAGGATGGCACAAATACTGCTTTCTCTACACCAGGAGATGCTAATTTAATACCACTATTCAGCTAAGCAGAAGCTAACTCATTAGTGAAACCAGCTGGTTTAGAGCTTATACAGATATAATCAAGGTTCTGCTACATTCTGACCAAGTGCGTGGGTGCACAAACGTGTATTTGTGAGTGAATATTCAACTGAGAAGCCTCAATGGTCATGTGTTGCAGCAGTGAAGTGAAGCAGTGTGGTCCAGTCATAATTATCGATTTATTATCAGCAGGCCAGGCCAGAGATGGCCTGGATATGTTTAACCAGAACCTAGCTTCATGAACACATCTGGGCATGATGCCACAGAATGCTCAACAATGCTTTGTTGTAATATGTAATATAGAGCATAACATAAATAACATTGTCTAAACAGCTGTAATATGCATGTAGGCTGAATAACAGATAAAGAACCATGTGCTGATACAGTATGTTGGTGGTATGTGCGCATACAGTTTTAGCATGTTTGCATGGTAGAGGAATGCCATATATGAAGCATCTCTCAGTTGGTCTGTGCTCGTGTCGCTGTGTGTTGATGTGTAGTGTACAATGCTATGACTTTATGGAATATTTATGAGACATGATTGATGTTTCGTCCCAGAGGCCAGGCAAGGTCCCTGAGTCCACAGGAACACATGCACACAGACACAGACAGACACACACACACACACACACACACACACAGAGTTTCTAAGTAGACATGCAAGAAAGTTACATTCAGAGACAGCCATGTCATTGGCAACTGTGCTCCAGAAAACAAAATTTAAAACCACCTGGGACATGGAGCCGGGAAGCAGGTCCATGTCCCAGGCTACCCACCCAGAGCGCACTGGTTGGGTAGGGGGTTAGGCAGACAGAATGAAACGCAACCCTCGTTATGTCAAAGTCTTCCTGTATGTCTCTCTAATTACCAAGATGTCTGCTGCAGCGCTAACGAACAACAAACTATCTCAAGCAGAACAAACACGCCCCAACTGCACGCGCACAAACACAGTCTCAACAGGACACCAGCCCATCTGTTTGATAGGCTCCAGTTGTGTATGAAAGGATACAGAGAAAGAGACATACACAGAGAGAGAGACAGAGCGAGAGAGAGAGAGATTGCTTCCCACACATTAGTCAGCATGCAGACATGACATCATACAATAGCTCTCTCTCTCTCCAGCACTGCAGAGAGCGTGGGCAGACACACACACGCAGACATACGCGTGCACACACACAAATGTGTGAGCCACTATTGCAGGATGAGAACAGACAATTTAAAAAGCATATACTGTATATTTATTGTGGCCGTGTTCATTACTCACACTACCTTAAATTAAGCAAAAGACACTATACACAAATATCTGCAAAACATCTATTATGCTACTTGATTCACTAGCATTTTATGTGAAGGGTTTAGGACTGAGTTGTTTGAGACAAAAAAAAAAATGAAAGGATCAGGTCCAAGGTCCGTCAGTTGATTTGTACCAGCCAGATCTATATTTAGCGTTGATTTAGCAGTCACCCTAATTTTTGCTTAAAGGGGAAATCAGAGATTATTTTGTAGCCGTTAGAGAAACAATTGTGTTTTGGTTCAAACACAAGGATGCTCACCTCCTGCACCTATAAATAATGAAATAACACATACATTTACTGTCAGAAGACAAATATTGAACTTTTGACTCCACTACATTTTACCGAAAGTTGCCGCTACTGAGGCATAGCTTTGAAGTCAGAGGATGAATTTCCCTTTCTAAAATGCAATAGGTCATATGTTGTGTTCGTCACAGGAGAAAAACCAATCTCAGTAAAATACTATGCTGTCAGTCAAGTTCAAAGAGCTTTTTTAACAGTTCAATTTGAACTTGGTGGTGATAATGATGGCTACAGGAGATAAAGTTGACAAGTCCCCACCAGAGCACCCATGTCCATATCTGAAGTCCATGTTAGAGATATTTGAAATGAAAAAATATTCACGTAATTTCATATGTTTGTTCTATTTTTACCATGCACAAACAATATATTACTGTTTAACCAGAAAAAGCCTCTGCTGTATAGGCAATTGTACATCGTCGAATATGCATTCTACAAGCTTTTTTTCTACAGGTTCATTCATTATTGGCTCAGAGTCACTAGGTTCTCTAAATGCGTGGCAACAATACAACACATTGACAAAGAAAATGTTACGGTCGGACCCAGAAGCAATAACGCCAGGGGGCAACACACACAGGTAAAGTAATAAAGTTTACTCAGGAGTCATAGTCGGGGTACAGGCAGAGGTCAGTAACAAGTACAGGCAAACGTACAGAGAAGGAACTGGCTGGAACCGTGACTGGAAATCCTTTACGTATTTCTACAATTGATCATTTATATAATATTTGTACTGTATTTTAAAAAGGAAGTACTCCCGTAGTTTCATGTAATGGCGTTACATATTTTGTCCATTCCTGCTCATCTGAAAACTCAGTTTATGACCATGGTCCCCCAGAACATGTGCATTTAGTCTCTCACCCACAGTCTTCAAACAAAGCAAGCCAGTTAGCAGTAACAAATTGGGGTGACTTTCATGTTTTGGGGGGCACTATATACACAGTGGGACAAAATGTCCGATTGTCATCATCCCTGGATTAACTCACCCGTCCTGCTCTACCAGCGTTAAGTGAGCGCAGGAAATAAACAAGAAATCCATGAGAAGTGTCTCTCTGTGTGTGTGTGTGTGTGTGTGTGTATGTGTGCGCGTGCATGCTTGCCTGTGTTGGCGCACGCGACTGCCTTCGAGTGCTCGTTTGTCACTGTGAACTTCAGGCGCTCTGAAGGCATATTCTCAACATCAACATTTGTCACCCTCTTTCATGCCTATGTTCCTCTGTCCCTCCTTCCATCTCCTCCTGTCTGCCTGTGTGTTTGTGCTCGTGAACTCACTTGTGTTTTGCTGCCATGGTGAGTGAGCACTCTTTAATCCCCCCCTCCCCCAAACCACCACGCCCCTGCGGGAGGAGAGGCACTTCATTAATCAATCAACTAACTTTGAAAATTCACCTAATTAACGGGTAATTACAGACCCGGGCATGGCGCCAGCTGGCATCTTGTCTGCCCACCACTGCCACAACCCTCACTGAGCCCCAGATGACACTGGAGGTAAACAGCCCTCCCACATGCCTTGGTCTTCCTTAGCCCTATACCCATTCATTCAAGCATCTCTCGCATCTCTGCCTCCGCATCTGATTCCTTGCAGCGGTGCTTATCAAGGTGGGGGGTCAGTGCATTTTTAATTATTCATGGAGTATGATATATATCATGTTTATTTATTTGGTTGTATCATCATTTGTTTCATCATCACTTGTGGAGCAGAACAAATTGTAATTAATAGCCAGTTATTCTGCTAGCTATAGCAGAATGATATATATAGCATATATTACTACCATTTATAGTGCCATCAATTGATCAAATGCGCTTCTTCACACCGCCTCACAACCATTCACTGCCACGGTTCTCTCTTGGCCTTACCAGAGGAATGTTGGTGGACGCCACAGCTGTTTGGAGGCTCTCCAGATCAGCCGTCCCATCGTGATGGAGGTGGCCTTGCTCCTCCCGGCTCCCTCTGCGGGACAGTTTGGCGCGCCAGGCACGCTGAATCCTGGGAACACCCACAAGTACAGTACACCTGACCTCTGACCGCTGTGTTGTAAGGCTTCACTAGTAAAACAACTCCATCCAACACATACACACTAAAGCGAATGGTCCACACACCTGATTCTAATGAATGGGTCGTTATCGGGCTTCTAACAACCCATTCATTAGAATCAGGTGTGTTGGAGAAGGAAGACATCTATCTACAACATGCAGGGCAGCGGCCCTCCAGGACTGTAATTGAATAGCCCTGACGTAAGTTATGCGTAAGGGAATACTGCAAAATATACTGAAGCAAAGATACAAACTGGATAATAAAAGCTTTATTTTCTGGGTTATGTATCCGTAATAATAGTCAGACAGACTTGTACGAGCATGTTACACAAGTACAGGATATGGATGGCTTACACTACAGTCTCTGTGGCAAATCTAACCAAGAATAATATCCCATTTTATAGCTCCAATCACATACTTCATTGGTATTCTAGAAAGCGCAGGCAAGATAATGATGTCAACCTGCTTCATATTGCCATTTTTTTCAATCCCTCAGTCTGCTTCTCATTTTCTGCTTTTGTGCCTTTTTCTTCCCTCCATGTTTTTATCACGTTCTGTACAATGTTATCATGTTACTGGCACCTATTCTGATTTGTACATTTAGCTCACATATTCAAGCATCTGTTCCTCTCCTGTTCTCAACCTCCACAGGCTAGTCTCTGTATCCGCCTGTCTTCCTCTCTCTCACCATCTCCTCCGTCTGCCTAGCTGGGTCCACAGTGGCGCAAGGGATCAATTACCCGATAGAGGAACACATTTACCTCCAGCGGAGCGGAGAGAGAGACACCCGGGCCCGATGGAGCAAACTAAATTAAGCCATAACCCCTCAGAACCCCAAAACCAATAATAGCTTCCCTCCATACCATTTTCTCTCTTGATGCCACCATGTAGCATGTTCCTTCGCCCCCCCCCAGGAGTTTATGCTGCCACTGTTTGCTTTGTCCCCTTCACATTTTCACACCCCAATCTTGTTAACCTCCCCGCTCCCCCACACACACGCACACACACACACAGCAAACTGTGTCCCTTCCTGTAACAGATATATAGAAGCCCAAGGCTATGTTTCAGTGAAATAGCATTAGATGACACCCTAAGAGGGTTCGCGCGCTTGGCGTTGAACTTTGACCCTCACTCTAAAACCAAATCTGGGGGAACATTGGATTAAAGTCACACATGGTTTGATACACCACCAGCAATAATACACTTTAGAAGTCAGAGGTTACAGTGATGTGAGAGTGGCACAGAATAGAGTTGCCCCTCCCCACAGTGCTCCCAATGATCTGGGGGCATTCTAACGCTATTGAGGTGTGTGCCTTTAAACACCAAGCCACAGGTTGTACTCACACAATGGCCTTTGTCTCCAGGTGGTTCTGCTGCTCACGACGGTGAGGGCTATTGTTGCCATCCTCCTCTGCCTTACGAGAGCGGTTTCTATGACAATAGACAGAGATGCAGATGGATAGGTCAGACGGGGCCAAGAATGAGGAGCAAAATATATATGCAGGTGAGTATTTCTGATAAAAGGCTTCAGCCTGTCTTATCTTGAAGGTTTTAATAACATACAGCAGAATATAAACGCTGTTGAACATCCAGACACACCCACAAGAGACCAGAACTGTCCCACATTTGCTCCCACAGAGATTCATTACTTTTCTCTATGTTTGTATTCTAATATCTTTCATTATTCTACAATGTTTCCTACTGTTATGGTTTTTCGTTATGGTAAATGTTGTCTTTGCATGAAAGACAATAAAAAGGGAAAACCTACCTCTCCACCTTAACAGCCCCTTGTCCTCCACTGTGGTTACAATAGCGATGGTACCGCTTCCCTTCCTCCTGTACGAAGACCACCAGCACAATCAACAATGTCAAGACAAAGGCCACTAGATGACGTACAGTATCAGTGACGGTTATACAACCAACGCCTTGCTTCTGAGAGACAGAGCCTAAACATGAAATAAAGATTACATTATTTATATTGTTTCTTTTAAGAATATGTTATCGTGAAACACAAATAAACATGCAAAATACAGGGTAAAGCATACAAGCCTGTCGTGTTTGTATGTGTAATATGTTTATGCTGTCCCTTGTCTCTTTTAATGTGATCTTATTTTAACTTTGCTACTGGTGTGCTATCTTGGCCATGTCTTCTTTAGATAAGAGATTATTAATCTCAAGAGAATCCCTGGTAAAATAAAGGTCGATTAAAAAAGATGCTATATGACATCATGCATATAGTTGCCCATTGTGCTTAGTGCATTGAATCCATATGAAACCATATAAAGTACAGCATACAGTAGGAATGTGTGCATCGGTCTATATACAGTAGCTTCCTGGCAAAGGGCCCCCACAAATGTCAGCAAGTTTTAGAGGTATGAACCGGGAGCCAAGGAGGGGCTGGGGGCCAAACCCATCTAGAGAGCCAGGCAATGGCAGGTCTGGGGCCTTTTGCCACGATGCTCTTTTAGCCTGGGCAGATGAATGCATTCACAAAAGCTCTTCCTCCATTTCTCTCATTCACTGGCCTATCTGGCAGCCAGCAAGGCACAAGCTGTGCATGTTGAGTGTGCCTTTGCACCTTTGGTGTCTGTGTGTGTGTGTCTAGACAGTAGACACAATGTGCTGTTTTAGCCATACCAATCAGAACATACCAGCTTCTTCACTTCACATCAAGTAAGTGCTTTGAATGCTGGGGAAAACGCCAGAATTAGTTTACCGGTAAATCACAACTATATCTGTCATAAGCATAGATTTCAGGGGGGATGCATCCCTCTAAATATGTAGAACAAGTGTATTTGCCCCCCTTCCTCCCCCCAATAAAAACATAAAAATCGCATTAGGGCCGCCCGGCGATTTCGCAGTAGCCCATATGCGTATCAAACCGCTCATTGAAACGCTTGACAGTGTAGCCGTAACCTAGAATAGGCCTATAGTACAACTCACCGATGGAGTATTGGTTCAGACTGTTATGTCCTATGTTCTGAATATTTGAATGCTCACAATGTGCACCCAGCCATATGGCCGGTACATTTGGAACATTCACCTGCTACAAGCTCTGCCAGGCATGCAATGGGATGGGAAGGATGCTAGACGAGGAAGGCGTGCTATAGACAAGCCGACAGTTCCTTGATTCCGACGTAATATCGACTTTAACAAGGTCTCGTTTTTTGATTGATTTGATCAATGTTTTAATCGGCTATGGCCAACATTGTTTTAAGTCAGCTATAGTTTAGCCTATCAGCCCAAAACACAGATGTTGTGAATTAATGTAACCTACAGTAATGGCATAAAAATGTGACATTATTTAAATCACAATATGAGATGAGATTTAGAAACTATTTTTAAGAAATCTTAAATTATATGACTGAATGGAAATTATTCTATTTTCTTACTAATAATTGTCTTTTATTAAAAATGTATTCACACTACTGTTGAATGGGCTCTGTAGTCTGTAGTTCTAGTATGACAGAAAGGAGAAATTGGCAGAAATTACTAGCAGCCTTGACCTTTTCTGAATTGTTGTTACCATAACTATACAGAGCCAATTACAGAGATAAACAGTACTATAACTTAGCTGCATTCACATGGAACACGGCGGGTGGCAGACAGCAAACCAGATATCATGTTGGTGGACAAGAGTCGGGCGGCAAAATCAGTTGTGGCCGGCAAACAAATGCCAACGCCAGCAGCGGCATGCCGCTCAAAGTGAAAATATTTTAAGTTTCTGCAGTCCTCCGCGACGGTATTTACAACCGGATGTTCGTAGCTCCCTCACACACGAGAAAACATTGACAATGAGAAGGTAATACATTTTGTGCAACAACACTAGAATACTAGATACAATACAAAAATAATGACATAAAACAGTTGTTACTAAATATCTGTGTTGAATATATTTGTATTAAATTATTTGCAGCAATGCGACATGACCATAGCTGCCATTCCGTTGGACTTTTATGCCGTGCTGTCCAGAAAGTGTTTGCCGTCTACTGGTTTACCATCTGCCGTGTTCCATGTGAACGCAGCATAAGCACTAATGTAGGTGTCTTTAGTACCGGTAAGCCTGTTACATTTTTATGGCTGAATCAAGCACAAGTATACAAAGTAATAAATAGGCTATATTTGAAAATTGGTACATATGCACAACTGTGGTCAATCACAGCCTATATTGTACACATATTGCATAACTATTAGATAAATAATAGTGACAATTAGCTGCTATATTATCTGAATAGCAGTTATGCTAGCGCGAGTTTCAGGGCATATTCTGAACGGACGATCCAAGAGCCAGACAAAGTTATTTACACATATTGTATCTAATTCAAATGAACGATGTGCGATGCTCATATGAAGTTGCAAAACTGTTTTCCCTTCACCGAATAATATTAATAAATCCACTAACAGCGTTACTTGCGATGTTGACATCTAGCTTGTTATAATATATATGCTAATTGCAAAGTTTTAATGTTCTGTTTTACGGTGATTTTCCAGCAGAGGAGTAGCACTGCTACTGCATGTATATAGGGTAAACACTGGAGCAGATGGAAAATCAACAAGCAACATCAGGCAAGGCTATAATCGATTATGGTATTTCACTGCATTAATACAAAATCGTCTACATCCGCCGCAATGCATTGTTGAAATGATTAATTTCCACCATAAATTAAAGCAGAAAATTAACAAATTGTCCCATAATAATTCACCAGAATGACAATAATAAAGTGTTTTCTCTGAGAGGACACCAGACCTCCCAATTTATATGCCACCCCCCCCCCCCCCCCCCGTCCCGTCCCGTCCCCCATGTTCAAATAATATCTACGCCCATGGTATTTGTAGTGCGTTACAGTAGTTACAGTTACAATTTGTGTGGCTTAAGTGGAATCCACACAAATACATTAAAATGTGCTTGATTAATGACTAGGATTGGACAATGGTTTGATTACATCTGTATGGATGTAGACAATAATGAAGCAACCACACAGTAGAAATGAAATAGACCTAAAGTTAAAGCTACTTTGTGCTACAGTGTGTTCCCTACCCTGCTACAAAATCCTACATAAACCAGCATGAATTCCATGCTGGTCCAAGCTGCTTCATACTGGTTGGTGCTGGTGTATTGCTGGTCCAGGCTGGTTCATATTAGTTAGTGCTGGGGTAGTGCTGGTCTAGCTGGTATACCAGCACACCAGCAACCAGCATGTGATGCTGGTACACCATCAAACAGCATGGGATGCTGGTACACCATCAAACAGCATGTGTTGCTGGTACACCAGCAAACAGCATGTGATGCTGGTACACCAGCAAACAGCATGGGATGCCGGGGTACCAGCAAACCAGCATTCCAAGCTGGTTCCAGCATGCAAAACATACCTTATGATGGTGACCAGACGCTGGATTTTTTAGCAGGGTAATCCACCGTCAAAAGGTTTATTGTCTGCCATGAACAGTAGTAGATGAGACATAAGAATGAGAAAAGGAAGTTTGCAATAAAAATGCATACTGTATACTTGTATTATAATAATTCCATATAACGCCTAATTGCCACTGCCACCGTTATTTGCTAAATCTGATGAAGCCATCTGGCTATAGATACTGAAAGATTATTGTTCTGCAAAACTATGTGATTCATGGCATTGCTTTGCATTCCTTGTACTGTACATCTTGTTAAGAAGTTGATGTTGATGGAAAATTCCACTACACCATTAATATCTTCAATGCATGCACACATATCACCTGAGAGTGGAGAAAGCTCTGTGCAATGAGGCAATGGGGCTCATGGGAAATATACTGTAGCTTCTGTGAAACTCCTGATGGTACCATTAATGATAGCAATGGAGAGAAAATGACCATTTGCATGCCATGTCAGCATCACTTCTTTAATTTAATTATAACACAGTGACAGAGCTCAGTGAGACCAGAGACCAGCAACTTAATCATGCCCCATTATTTGCATTAAAGAAATGATAATAATAATACACTTAATTAATAATGCACATGTATGGTGGTGTTTCCTCTGAATGCCTGGAAGAGCAGTTTATCATGTTTTATGGTGTCTGGGACAAATGAATTGAGGGAAAGCTACAGGAAAGCAACCAAGACAAATGCCAAGGGAGCTATGCGGCTGCCGTCTGCATCCTGAGGGAAACACCGTCCGCTCCCTATAGAGGAGGGGGAGCGTGGAAATCCATATTCATCCAGTAATGGCAGCATGCACGATTGCATTTCAACAGCCGTATTAACAGAATATTATTCTGATATGCATGTCAACCGCTGATTAGATTATAGGTTGGCTGTCTGTGTGGCTCCCTCACATGGAGCGTCTGTAAGGTCAGACGGCACACTGCACCACCGCATGTCACGCGCGAAGCAAAGCAAGGGAGAACAAGGGGAAAAAAGAGTTCGGGGGAGAGGGAGAGCCTGCTGGCCTTTAATTGATGAGCTATTAAAATCACAATTTCTCAGAGGCCTCGTTCTATCACTGAGATGGATGGACAACATAATTCAAAGAACACACACACACACACACACACACACACCCACGCGTGATACAAATATATTGTGGGCCAACGTCCTCTAGACCAGTGTTTCACAACCCTGGTCCTGGAGTAGCCCTGCCCTGCATGTGTCAGGCTACGTACACTGCTAAATTGTAAAACAGGGCTATTTCTAATTTGTGTTTTTTTTTTTTTTTTTTTTTGTTACTTCCACACCAGCACGTTTAAAAAAAAAAAGTGATGCAAAAATACGGTGTAAACCTTTCAAGAGCATGCCAAGCCAGCAGCCGGTGATAAAATCCTAACCTTTTAAGACGTTTTGGCCAATCAGAAGCCTGACTACTACGTAGTTCTGAAATGTTGTCCGTGACCTCCATAGTCCACTCTGAACCTCTGCTTGTCATGATAGATTGATAGTAACTGTATGTAAACATGTAAAAAGTCCCGTTAGCAAGGTTACAGCACAGTTTTGCCTACGCTCTCCATTACTCAAACATCTCGCATGTAAACCAAAGAGTTTAGAGTTATAGCAAGACTGAGCATTATAATGCATTTCAATGGAAGCAAAAATGCAACGCTTCAGGTCTGAGAAAAGATGCCCTCCTTCTTTCAAAAATCGAATGTGGAAGTTCCATCAATTGGAACATCTCTGTTAAGTTCTACTCTCTGATGTTAACAGTTAACAGCACTCATCAAACAAAAGACTGGCGCACAAGCTGAGGTAACAAGCCAAAAACTCAGTTTTACCTGTCTACACATGAATGCTGAGTTTTAAAATATCTTCACCCTGGCAGTTTTGCTAAACCTTTGGTTTTAGTGATCGGATGCACCGTTTACATGTGGTTGAAAGGCCAAATGGTGCAGAAAAAGGTTTGTTTATAAAAATAGCAGTGTACGTGTGGACAGATGTATCCCTGCACCAACACACCTGGTTCGAATGAATGGGTCGTTATCAGGCTTCTGCAGAGATTGATAACAGGGGTACTCGAGGACCAAGGTTGGGAAACGTCCTCTAGACAACTGTGTTATCTATGCATGAAAAACAATTACAATCCAAACACACATAACAAATAGACACACACTGTACACAGGTCAATTACTTTCCCCAAATGAACCCCTGTAGATCCTGCTGGGATAGCCACAACACCTAATGCACGCACCATGTACAGAGAGGCATCCGAGTCCTAGGCACAATACTTCATTAGTGAGCAGCAATGTGCATCCTAACGTTGACTGACTGGCTCAGGAAAACTTTCAATCAGCAGAGACACTCGTTACTCGTGACATCGGAAAACAATTTACATGAGCAGGGCGCAGAAGACGTAATATGGAAGTCAACACTCTCTTGTTCACCCTAAGTCCCTGAGCAGGGATAGAAGAGAGAGAGAGAGAGCGAGAGAGAGAGAGAGAGAGAGGGGTGGAATTGACTGTGATGTGATTACATGACTTGATGGCCTATTATCTTTCAGTGTTTTGAAGCCGGGCTGAAACGTCTGTTTTCTGCTCAAGGGAATGGACACATTCATCTCCTTTTCCCTGAAACATTTGAATCTTGCTCAGGGAATCAGGAAAGGGACGAGAACAGACTGAGGCGGTGAGACAGAGAGAGAGGAAGGACGTGAAGGGTAAAAGACAGATGAACTGACAGATAAACAGACTTAAAAACTAAATGATAAAGAGTTTGAGTTCACTGACTCCAGTGAGGGATAGCGATAAGGCGGCACACCTACAGTACACACTGTACTGGAGAAAAGCCCACAATAACCTACTGCAGTTACACAAACCAGCATTAACTCTGTAACCACAAGTGTTGTGCACTCTCCTGTAGGAGCAGCCACGCCAACATGGATCAAAATAATGAATGTTGTACAATTCATTCTTTATGAAATAGTTAAGCAAATGCAAAGAGAACAATCGCAGTGGATGCTCCCGAAGGTTTCATAGTTCTGAATGTGACAATTCCTCTTGCACACTTGCATGTACATACCCACACGCATATATGTAAATACATGAAGACATGAATGCAATCAGCTTCCCTCTGCATTGGAAAACGTGGGGCTGTATAGCTGTAGATTCCACCATATGGGACAAAGAACAAGGAGACAAGGATACAAAAAGCTAAAGGCAGAGACTCCCAGGGGATATGTGCAGGGGGTTTTGGGTATGATGAGGAGAGACCATGGGGCGTTGAAAGTGAAAACACGATCATGGGGTCTATCAAAATGCAAAATGAAGCGCTTTGGTCAATTCCTTTGCTACCATTAACCAGGAAGCAATACAATGGGAAAAAATGGCAAGGCATTGGGAGGCATTGCACATACACACACACACACACACGCCAGTGAGCTGGCTTCTTGTGATCAAAGACTGAGCGTGCTCATTTAGACCAAACCGGCCTTCCAATACGTGGTAATGCAATGGGATGGATATGGATAGGAGCCTGGATGTTCAGAAGATATTCTGTGTGTGTGTGTGTGTGTGTGTTTTTTTTATTTATTGCCTCTTTCACTACCAAGCGCACCACCCACAAGACACCTTTTCCAGTCATATGGCCGTAGAAGTGAGAGCCAGCGGGTGTAGCTCCAATACGCAGGTTATACCTCTCAATCGCAGAGCGGTGGAGCGACCCGGTTCAAACGCCGCTCGGCGCAGCCCAGCCCCATTGGGAGACAGGAGGACCATAATGCACTTGTGAAATATGACGCCTCGGCTGGCTCCTCACTTCCACCGGGGTGTGCGACGGCTTGCCATTTCTGAGCCAGACTCGTTGGGTTCTGCTCGGCGGAAGACTCTGAATGACTACAGTATATAGGCCCACATGCTGGGTTTGCGTTCTAGCCACGCGTGGAAACACATACCGCTTGAATTCAGTTTGACAGGAGGTACGCAGGTTATTTAGTGCATTTATGAAGATGAACAAGGGGAATCATAAACATGTTGCTGTCTGGCCCTAGTATACAGTATATTGCAGCGAGTAGCCTAGGCCATCAATGTCAGCTGCTGCGTGTTGTTTATTAAGTCCCTCTTTGGCATGCTGTGTTAAATAAGCCCTGTGTAAACCGGTTAACAACACATATCCATAGCTGTAAACTCAAGCTGTCCCATTCATTACAGGGTAATTGCTGGGTGGCTGAATAAATAGATTCATGTTTTTCTTGGGGTGGGGGTAGTAGTCTGGAAACCTTGTTCACATTATTGGTTTCACATGCAGCCCCCTTGCTGGTGGACCAATCATGGTGGGTTTGTGCGATGACGTTGAAGTCAAGCAGGTTTCAAAATGGTGGTAGAGCTAGATGAGGTGATAAAAAACAGCAACACCATATGGTTAAAGGTAGACCTCTGGTTAAATTAACCAGAGGTCTACCCAACGACTGTTAACATTTCCCAATGGAGTGTGGCAGGACTAGTATATTCATCATGAAGTGACATTGGTCTGGTTACAACAGGCTGGTTAAGGCCTCAACATTGAATTTGAATCACTTGGCCTCTGTATCAAGTGATAATCTGCATTTCCACCCTAGCTCATACTTTGTATACTGGTTAGAACAGTTTCATGTACTATATAGACTCTATGTTGTCACCACTGCCCCCTCCTTATTATGTTCTTCAAATCTTTCCTAATATAGCATCTATATATCAGAGCAGCAATCATTATGTTGAAAACATGATGTATTTCAACTGGCAGCAGCCTAAGAGTGGAAAAGGATTTGAACAGTTCTGGAGAAAAATTATGGAGGGAGAAGTGTAAAGTGTGTGTGTGGGGGGATGACGACTGCGCAGTGGTAATAATATTGCAGAGTAAGTCCGATACTGTGAAGGAACAGAGCTTTCACCACTTGCACTGCACTCAATATTCCTTGCCGCTGATAATGCGCAACACTATGCTGGTATTTAATATTCAGACGCTCAGTATTGCCAGGTGAACTGATATAGACCTACTCTCACACCAGCTGGTGCTCTATATTGATAGACAAACAAACACAAATGGTCTCCTTTGTATCGCTTGATTACGGAGATTGCGGGCGCTTTAGAAAATGTCATGCAGCAGTGGAAATGCTAAAAACGGATAATTCCTTCCATTGGAGTGTGTGTGCTCATGTCATGAGAAAATAAATAATGTAAGTATCGTAGTCTAGCCAACAAGAACATTTATTTCCCAAACTGTTGAATCCATCAAATCAGATCTCGTTTTGAGGTGAGCGGGAAGGAGAGAAGGCGCGCTAGCAAGAGATTATTCGCTGTCCGTGGTGCTGAATAGTTTTGACTTCGGTTACAGTTGAGCTGTAATTGTTTAGTTGTAGACCTAATAGGTTTAGAGACAAAATATGTGTTCGTTTACAGGGTTTGCCTAGACGTAGTTACTCAACTTTATACGTCGTAGTAGCAACCCACATCTGAATTACATCATCTATCTGCATGCCTTTTCCCCAGTCACGTAACGGCTACCAAGCATTTCTTCAGCAGACTATTGTTCAGGATGAGAAACGCATCACGAACCCGTTAAAGTTAGACGATGCGTTGTAGTGTTATGGTCATTACCTGGTTGTTAATACACAGGGCAAGATGTTTCCTCTCTCGAGCGACAGCCAGATTCCCGCTGCGCGTCCTCGCCTCCTCTCCTGGATGCATGCTTCTAGGACACGAATTAAAGTTATAGAAAATGTAAAGTCACGAATTATAAAACTAATGGAGTCAGTACATGCGTATCAGGCAGCCTCTTTCTGAGTACACATAAACACAGGATTCCATCAGTTGACGTGCCCAAGCAGTGTGTAGCCTAAAGGAGCTCAAGAGTCTAATAAATATATCCTAAACTATCTTATTATTCGTTACTAATGCCATAGGCATGTAGGATATAAGTGACACTAACCTATATGCGCCGTTCCTCAACATTGTGGACTGTCTCCTCGGTCAGATAGGGTGAAGTCAACACTTTGAGACGACAGCAGCCAGAGAGAGAGAGAGAGAGAGAGAGAGAGAGAGAGAGCAGACTTGCAGCCAATAAGGTGCCGAGACCGTGTGTTTAGTCTGTGCGCCAAGAATGTCAAGCGCAAACGTGTGGGTGTCATTTAACTTTGCAATCAGCGTAAATCACAATCTAATTATTAGCTACGCGCTCTATCCCCAGGGAAGGACAACCGCATAGTATATCTCAAATAAATAACACCACTCTAATAATGAAACTGCCTATCTACTGTATTTGCTCAAATCTGTCATGTACAATATAGTTTACGCAGCACAGGTGTGGGCTGGGAATACGACAGATGCCAGCCTTGATCAAACACCCAGCTATTTGTATCTTAGAATAAGCCTGCCATTAGGCTTTTCTGTGTTGCATGTTGGTCTAAATTGGATATAATACAGGCACCTTTGTTCCGCTGACATTTTAGTGATCAGAAAAAAATGGAACATGTCCACTTGTGCCATACGTCGGAATACTGCAAACGAATCATTCTCCCGTTGGCCTACAGCCTGGTGTTCGTGATGGGTCTTGGCCTCAACGCCACCCTGCTGTGGTCGGTGTGCTCTCGGACGCGCCGCTGGAACGGCACGGCCTATCTACTAACCTGGCGGTGACAGACCTGCTGTACTTTCTATCATTGCCGCCACTTATCAGCAACGACGTGGGAGGAGCGTGGCCCTTCGGCAACATGATCTGCAAAGCCGTGAGGTTTCTGCTTATGTCCAACCTGCACTGCAGCATGATCCTCATGTGCGTCAGCGTCTACCGCTTCCTCGGGGTATGTTTCCCCATAGTCGCGCTACGCCTCAGAACCAAGAAGCTTTCCGTATTAGCGTCAGTCCTGGTCTGGGCTTTGGTGGCTACGGAGATAGTGCCCACATTGGTTTTCGCGCAAACGGGTTTCACTAACAGGACAGTGTGCTTTGAAATGACCGATCCCAGGCAGATTGACGTTTACTTTCCTTATGGGATTTTCATAACGGTGGTTGGATTTCCACTGCCCTTTCTCGTCGTCATAATCTGTTACAGCTTCATGCAGGCCGGGGATAACATCACAATAGTCAGGACAAGGAATATGCGCAACAAGTCTTTAAGAACTCTGTTGATGGTGTTATTGATGTTTGTTCTGTGTTTTGTACCTTACCACGTTGGTCGAACCGTCTACTTATTTGTGCGAGTGTATATGGTCAATGACTGTCACGTCCTCAACGTGGCCATGATATCCGTCAAAGTGTGGAAGCCTCTCGTTAGCTTTAATTGCTGTGTCAATCCTCTTTACTTTTTATGCACGGACCGTTACCTAGAAAGAAACTAAACGAATGGCTGTGGATGAGGAAGAGAGTGCAGCCCATTGTGCATTTGGTAGCTGCTGCAGACACGAACCAGTCTGGAGGATAGGCCTATATCAGTCAACTAAAAAGTTAACCTGTAAACCAGTTTGTAAAGAAAGTCACAATTAATTTAAGACATAAGCACAGTAATAAAATCCAAATTAATTCCATAAATTGCGTGCTTACAT
>JAODUH010042373.1:0-20394 GCA_027564835.1 Typhlichthys subterraneus | reverse complement strand
TTGCAACATCTTCGATATGATATTGCGCAACGTGATATTGCGATAACGATACTGAATCGATATATTGTGCACCACTAGCGCTGTGTATACTTTCCGTATGCACTGTAAGTGAACATGCGCTAAGTTGTGTGTATTTTGTACATATCCCTAATCAAGTCTACTACTGCCAGAGGGAGTTACCTGGCTTTCACTCAGAAAAGGCCAAATCATTTTCATTTTCTGTTCATTTATTTCCAAGTTCAGTTTGGGTTGCTAGCGGTGGTCATGCAGTAGTCATATCCATTATTCAGTAGGTAATGATGAATAAACGCGCTCCTTTTCTGTTAATTTTCCAAATTTGGTTCAGTTTGTTACCGACCCGGTACCATAGCGATAGCCAGGCTACTGGGAACTATAGTCTGTAGGCTACCAGCAGGTAAAAAAAAACACTACGGCACGTCTTTATTGAAGGCTTCATAATCTCACCAGATCACTATAAAGACTAAAGCGAATCCTGTGTTTGGCATGTACTGAAATTTTAAAATATTTCTTGGTATTGAAATGGTATTCAAAAAGGTACTGAATTTTACATCAGGCTTCTTAATATGGCTTCTAAAATGGCCCCTGCCTGCCCTGTAATTTAAATTCACTGGTTTAAATTCGCTGGTGTGCGCCCGTCCCTCAGGGGGAGAAGGCCAGAGGATTTGGCCGTGGGCTGCAGCCTGAGAGGATCATTGGCGCCACAGACTCCAGCGGAGAGCTCATGTTCCTGATGAAGTGGTAGGTCTCCCACGTCACCCTCACAGCAACACAACACACAACAGGGGTGCGTTAAGAATTGGTGAACGTTTGTGGCGAACATGTTTTGCTTTGTGAACGTTGTGTGTAAATGTTCCGAAACTGTCACCTTTTTGTCCAGCATCGTCTGTTGGCCGAGAGCAAACCGTTTGTGTATGTTCGCAAACTTGCACAAAGCAACCAGATTTTACTTTTTTTATATTTACAAACGTTCGCTATATTCGCCAATTCTGAACACACCTTAGAGTTCACGGTTGACAACTTGATCCGTTGTCCTCACACCCTCCACACCCTCCACTTTGTGACCCCCCACCCCCCACCCCCCACCCCCCACACACACACACACCTCACGCTCTACAGGAAGAACTCTGATGAAGCAGATCTTGTCCCGGCCAAGGAGGCCAACGTCAAGTGTCCGCAAGTGGTCATCTCCTTCTACGAGGAGCGTCTCACCTGGCACTCCTACCCCAGTGAGGAGGAGGAGAAGAAGGAGGAGGAGAAGAAAGACTAGATAGGAGGAGGAAGAAGCCAGTACTGGTGAATTCACTGCTCTTCCAGCCCATCTATCTATCTATCTGGCTGGCAAAGTAGGGGTAACAGACAATTCATGCTGGGATTTAGCTGACACTGTGGCTTGGGGGTGGGGGGGGGGAGAAGGGGGTCCTCTGGCCTGGTTTTCCTCCATGGTGCTCCCTCCAATATCTCCCTGGCTGCTTTCAAAGGTCTCCATCGGCAATGTACATTTCTTCTTTCTTTCTATACGAAGAGCTGCTATTTCAGCCACCATCTTGCTGTTCGTATTAGCAGTAATGCCCATATTGTTGTGGATCACAAAGCGACAGGTCAAGGCAGTTGTTTTCTCTACCATTTAACGGCTTTAATGTGTTCTCTTCCTCGTTCAAATATGTATTCTACTCCAAAGTATTCACAGTTGAACTAGTATTTAGCATCATAGTTTACCCTTGTGCTCCACCCAAGTCTTGTCTAGGGACATGTTGGATGGAGCCGAAGTGAGGACAGGTATGGGGGCGGGGATTTGCTCATGGGCACGGCGTCACACTCGGTTGTTGACACAACGCCGAGCTTCATGTCAAACATTATAAGGCAACTTTATATTTCTCACTGATTTGGACAGATAAATGTTTATGAACAGGGCAGAGAAATTCCATTTCACACAGAAGGCAGTCACTTGGGCCGAACCAGCTAAAGGGGTTGGATTTTATTCATGAACAAACTGCTTAGTTTTAGAATTAGCCGTTTCTTTTAGCAAGATGTAACTTAAGACGATATACATACTTTGACCTGGTGGTCCTGTGTAGGCCAGCCCCCTGTACATCGATCTCTGTAGATTATTTTTCATATAAAACATATTGACAGTATTAACTGCATTAAAAATATATATATTTTAAAAGGAAGAACCTGGATGCATTGGCTATTCTAAAAATGTGAACGGAGAAAACTTTTTAACTTTAAAACCAATGGCTTGTATCCAACCATTCAGAGATTTAATTCTTGTAGAATTTGGACAGCATCTTTCTGATGAATTCCTGGTAAAGATAATCATCTTTACCAGGAATGCACCAGAAAGATGCAAAACCAAAATGTAACAGATGAGGCTATGGTAACAATATGAAAAGGGCAGAAATTAGTCTGCAGGTCACATTGCCTACCCAGTTACAAATTTGACCAGCCAATCAGTTTGTTAAAGCTATACTGTCTCAAAACCCTTTCATATAAATATATGCCATACAATGCATATTTGGAATCAAGAGAACAGATGACATAGACGTCAGTTGGTGCAACGTTGACGTCTTGCACATTTTACAGACCATTTTACTATTTTTACTAGACAAAAGTATATGAATGGAAAATAATGATGTATTGTCTTTGGTGGAATGGAAAATAATGATGTATTGTCTTTAGTGGCACAGACTTTTGCTCTAATCCCAATTTCATCAGATCATAACAAGACAATTCAATAATGTAGTTGGTTATAACCTTCCAAAACCTTTTAATTTCTAGTTGCAACAACTTTTTTGACCTATAGGTAAATGTCAAGCGCTTGAGTTGTTCTGCAGAATGTCCCCTTTCTGGCTTTGGCACTAGACTGTACATTTGGTTCTAAAATTATGCCCAAGAGCTGTAAAGGAATCTTGTTGGCTGTTTTAAACGTAATGGTCACTAATTTACCTTTTAAGTTCTTTTTATATTGGCTGGTGAAATAACTTTTAATGATTGTGGCAAGTCCTTTATAAAATGTCTTGCTTTAATCATAATTGTGTTGAGGAATGTTTAGAACACAGAACCTAGACCTGGTTTATGCTGTCAAAGTTACTTAAAAAAATTAAAATACTATGATGTACTTTTTTTTTTCTTCACCTCCTAGTTATCTCTAACATACTTGTCTTCTACATGCTATTTGATGTACTCCATAAAGATGTTCTAAAGAGGTTTTCTTTATCGTAGCTGTGTTGTTACTGTCAATATGATGCTACTTTAAAGCTTTCAACATTTTACTTACTGGGCGATGCATTTATTAAATTTTTATATTTTTTAAATCCTACGTGTATCTTCTACAGAGTTGTCGAAGTTGTGTTGGCTTGCAATGATAATGATGTACCAATCCTAAGTTTGTAATGGAAGGTATTCAGAGTTGTTACTTTTGCTAGCATTCTCATCACTGAACCGTTTAGTATTTAGCCAATTAGTCTGTGTGATCCTTTTGCATGTTTGTTTTGCCCTACTAAATCATTTTACTCAACTTCGTAATAGTGCTATCTTGTGTTTTGGACAATAAAGATTTTTTGTTTTTGTTACATTTTTTTTACTGTTATTTGTCACTGGTCTTTTCTGATATTTCCTTATGTAGTTTTTACAACCACTAGTTGATTGAGAGCCCTGCAAAATCAGACTCCTCATTGAAATATACTTTTCATAAATTGCAGTCATCCAAATGACTAAAATGTTTAAACATTGAGTACAAGCAAATACTTTATGGATTCCAACTGATCTTCAAGTAACCCAAGGAACACATTCCAAACAAACAGTAAATGGCATGTTTCATAGTGACATGCCTCCTTGATTATCTGTTCATCTGAGGATTGATTTAGCTTTTTTTCAAAACATGCAAAAACGTATTATGCCATGATGCACATCCACGTGGCGTGAATATCCATGATTTGTTACAATTTGGGGTTACAGGATATATGATGCTCACAACAGTAAATACAAATATACTGATTTGTTTGTTTTGCAAATTTTAGCCTAGCCTTTAATCCTAAAACTCAATATTAGTTTGACTTAACTGTAAATATGTACATGTATACTATAACTGGAAAAAATGTAAGAGACCACTGCACATTATGTAAAATTTAATGGTATAAATATTCTCTAAATTAAAAATATATAACAAATATAAAACGATATAAACACCTAGAACCATATTACATATAAATACAAATATTGTAAAAATCTGATATTCCTGCAGTGCTCTCGTTTTCTTATATGTACAGCCTATATTGTATGCGCACACGTATGTATATATACAGCCGTAGTAAAAATTAAGACTGCAAATTTCTTTAAATGTAATAGTATAAATATACTGTAAATGTAAACATATGTAGAAATATTCCATAAAAATAGATCTAAAAATCCATATATTACAAGTAACTGATAAATATGTATAAATAACTAATAGTAATAATCACAGAAACTGATGAAGTCTCAAATGTTTCCACGGCTGTTTAATGTGTATGTATACAGTATTATAATTGGTAATGTGCATGAGGAGCCAATGAATTGGACCAACAAAGATACAAACCTTCCTGCTTCCTTTTATCAACTGAAAGATTAAGTCTCAATTAACAGGAGCATGACCAAGTCACTTTTGCTACACAATACAAAACTACAACCAGGCAACATTGGAATTAAGAAAAACCTCCTTTTGCACCCATAAAGGTTTGTTAATTAACAAGAAATTGCGAAACAGTTCAGACAGGTCAAGCCTAAGACATAATGTCAACCATCATCTGATCTCAATCAGATAAAGGCTCAGGTGAATCCCTGCTAAGCCTACTATTGGCTACATTTGTTCAGGTGGCCTTAGGTAAGCAGCCTTCTCTGCTTTCTCTGCAAGCACTTTGTAACTCACTCCTGCGTTCATGCTGTATCTGATAAAACACTGTCATCATTGCTGTCATGGATTCTGGCGATACCCTCTGGGGGGGTCTTTTGCTTATCTCCACGCCTTAATACACTGTATTTATATAGCACTTTTCATAGAAGGTTGCAGCTCAAAGTCTGCCTTAGGCTTTCAATGTCCATGGGAGGGTATGGAGGTTCCAGAACAGCCATACTGCCAAATACGGTTTGCAATAATAATTTATTGCAAATGTGAATTAATAGTGGTCCTGACTGAACAATTATAGCAGTAGCATCCCTGGGACTCTTAACGTCCAAATTCCAGTGCACTGTGTACAGAGATTTGCTTATAATAACTAAAACTCTTAACTTCTCACATGTGACAATCCACAAAACACAGCAGACAAGCATGCTGTAGAGAAGTGCATTCTTAAAAGTAAGATGGTAACACACATGTATTATTAATCCGTTACCACATTGACAATTGTCTGACTACCCAGTAAGATAAATTAAACCCTGAGACGTTAGGCATTGAGACATTTCAGATAAAATTTCCACATAAAAAAACAAAATTACATTCTTAATATGATTTCAGGTTTTCCATCATACTGTCAATTCATAAAAAATTATGGAGTGCACTACATATGCTGGAGTAGAAGTTCTCTTCTTCAGTTTCCCTGAATTTAACGTGTGTCTCTTTTTCCAAGGTACTTTAAGAATATTGCACGTTGCAAATACTGTTCCAATTCCAAGAATCCCCCCTCAGATTCAGATGTAGCCTCATTGATTAAAATGTATAAAATAATAATAATAATACACCCCAGAAAACAGCTTGAGGTTCAATGACCTGTGATCCCTTTAACTCGTCACTATTTTTAAAAATTATAGCGAAACTCTACCAGCTCTATGAGGTGTTGCTCTGGGACTGACAACAGCCTTTGGCTTCTTAGTAGTGAATGAGGTAGGAGAAGGCAGTTCAAGGTGGATTCAAGGTGGAAAAAGAGTGTTTATATTTGAACTTGATCAAATAAAAGCACCATTCAATGCCATAGGGAACTCGGAAACTCCGCCCCACAAATTGGACACACTTTACCAATGCCTGGGATGTTGTGTGGTGTGGTCTGCTCCACTCTCTTGGTGTTCCCATTTACAGATGGGCTGTGTAGAAACACCAGATTACTTTTTTAGCACGCACACAGAACGACAGTTGGGGGGGGATACTGTGAGGAGATATTCGCTGAATTTGACAAAAAGTGTTTTTATCTTAAAATCGCTGACAGTACCTTTAAATGACAGGAAATACCATAGAATTGATTGTGCAATACTGTGAGGACAAGATGCTGTAGAATGCTGGTCCCAGGTCATCATCTGAATATTTATGGCATAAAAGGTGTTTGGTGTTAAAGTCGTCGTTTTTTTTTTCTTATTTTTTTGTTGTTTAAAAAAAATGTTTCAGGACGAATTGATTAGCACCCCGGGATCATCGTCGTTCCCATCGCTGCCCAAGATTCTCTCATAACATCAAGTACATAACGTACATTTTTGATGTCCACTTCCTCACTTCTTCTTGTCTTTGTGCTTCCTGCTGGCTTTGTTGCCGTCCGTCCATGACGCTGCTTCACCTTCTCCGCGCGAGCTGACGGTGACGCTGCCATCTGTCCCGAACTGGAGCGCATACCGCGTGGTGTCCAACAGCCTCCCCTCATCATCCCTCAAGCTAGAGAACACTTCCTGGTAAAGCCTGCCAAGCTGACCCGTCATTTCCTTTAGAGACCTGAGTGCTTCCTGTTTCTCCCGGAGGAGGCGTGCCCGATGGCGCCTGAGCATCGACACATCATCCCCTAACCCCCGGATGGCGTCCATCTTCCTCCTCCGGCAGTTTTGGGCAGCCATCTTGTTTTTGCCGCGACGGCGTATGTCCTTGACGAGGTTCAGCTGCTCCTCTGTGAGGCGGTGATGGGCCAGCAGCTCCGTAAACTCCTCCACTGGCAAGTTGACGATCAGCTCGTTAGAGAAGGGGATCTTCATGGTACACGCACGCCTCTGGTCTCGGTTCCACGTCTTGGAATCGGTGAAGCGGTCTGGAGAGTGTGGGTGGCGAGGCTCGGGTGTGTGGTGTCGTGGGGAAGACTTGGGACGTTTAGTAGGTATCTTTCCATGGGTGACGGGGGTGTAAGGAGATGAGCAGGGCTGGTTGTAGGTGTGGTCGTGGCTGATATTCTCCAGCCAAGGGAGCCTAAACAGCTCTGGCTCTTGGTAGCTGCAGGAGTAGAACTTCTTCAGATCTGAGGAGTAACTTCCTCCCACTGCCCCCATCACCACCTCCTCCTCCTCCTCCCCCTGCTCCTCTTGCTTTATGGTCACTTCAAGCTCCATGTCGGATTCTCCTCCGTCGGCGGAGGTGGAGGAGGTAATGGAGGAGGAGTAGGAGGAGGCCTCAGAAGTGCAGGATGATGCGGGGCTGAAGCTGGAGTCCAGAGAGAGACCAGAGTCCGAGTCAGCTTCCATTTGACAGTCTAGGACCAAAGATGTTTGAAACCGGTCAAGCTGTATAATGCGGTGTAATAATTTTTAAGCTCAAATTCTATAGCCGCTGACAATAAAGAGCACAGATGTATAACCCCACACATCTTTGCATTAGTACTCAAAACTGATAATACATATTGGTATAATGTAGTGGAGAATGTTTGTAATGGGCTAAAACCTTTGCCCGATTATTTATTTAAAATAAACATGGAAATAAGTGTGAAGAGTGATTAAGGTCTAGTGCCTCTTCCCATACGTATAGACTACAAACAGTTATGAGTACATAATGACATTTAATACGTATATTTAATTACCTTGTCGGTGTGCTGGGTAACCCTGCTCTTCCCCGGTGGCCATCATGGATCCCGACCGGCTGTCGTCTCCTTCCTCTATGTCGGTGTCTCTTTGAGGATCAAGGTATCCCTCTTCTTCAAGCCTGGCGGCCATCTCAGGACTGAAGCCTTCCTCCAGTGCCAGATCCAACAGGCTAATCTCATCCAAGATGGCTGCATCTTCCAAGAGGTCAACTAGCGGCTTGGAGACGCCATCCTCTGCCTCCTCTTTCTCCACCTCATAACCAACCGGTAAGAGACTGGAAGGATTTGGCAGGCTCGGCATAGGAGAAGGGACGGAGCTAAATGGGTGGAGTCTACCGCCGAAGCTGGTAGGGCTTCCCAAAGACTGAGCATACGGAGGGCAAGAGCAGTTATCCAGAGGATCTGGCATCAGGAGGTTCATGCTGAAGGTGTCATTTTCAAGGCCCACGCTATATGTATCTGAGGGGTCTTCTGCAAGCAGGCTCATGTGGTAGGAAACGTCACGTGAGGGGTCCTGGTCAATGCTGTCCAAGTTGCATTCATATAACTGTGCGCTTGATGTAAGAGGAAGCATATTAGGCCCTTGCCCTTGGTTGAGACGGTGCAGTGAGCCTAGTGGGTAAAAGGCACAAGGACAGTGGGTCAAAAACATTGTGCAGCCCATATGGGAAGTTAACGCACCCCTGCTGGCAGACCAATCAGGGTGGGTAGGTGGGATGATGTCACAAAATGGCGGTAGAGCTAGATGAGGCGATCAAAACAGTTTTAGCAATTCCGATCGGTTAATCCCTGTCCAATAGTTTCAAAATTAAGGAGAGGTCTACGTCCAGCAGAAGAAAACAACTAACACTTCCCAATGGCAATGGAGCGTTGTCAGACCATATTCACAAAGTGAATTTTAGGTCTTGTTGCACCAGGCTAGAGAAATACTACAAATGGAGCAAAACTAATTGAATGGCAATTTTAATCTTACTACTTTGTTTTCCTGTTTGCATTATTACACATCCCCCTTTTGAGTCTTGAATGTCTTGAGTGAATGAGACTATTATATCTCAACAAAATAAAAAACAAATTAATTGAGAGTTCTTCAGCGTACTTACCTTGCAGAAGGGCAGCCTCCATTAGACTAACATCTTGGTGAATCACTGGGCTGCTGTCACTGTCAAAATCACTATTGCCCAGAAGTTCAGAACCAGAAATGGGAAGGGTTCCAGATTGCGTTAAACGGAAGGAGTCATCATGGTTCATATTCCCTACGGTAGTGCCCATCATAGATTCAACACCCATTTCCTGGAGGAGGACATACTATAAATTGTCAATAAATTCGAAATAGTCAGTAAATACACTTTTGGTTCAGATCTCTGAATTGATCCGGTACAATCATTACACACCTAATTTCCACTGAGAATACACAGATAATACATTGTAGCTAAGCCACTAGATGTGTAAAGGTTACACAATCCACATATTTACATGTACATACATTCACCCATCAGGTATGCGTGTGTTCCGAGTAAAAGCAAAGCAACAGTGTGGAAATGAATCAGCAGTATTCCACCCGGGGCGGCCCCACTACCTGAGGGTCCATGATGGCGAGCAGGTCCTGCCACTGGAGCTCCAGGTCGAGCGAGGGGCGGCCGGGTGGGATAAGAGACGACAGGAGGGACTCACTGCCTGGGGTGAGGCTCGCTGGGCCGTCCTCACCACCACTCGTACCCCGGACACCGTCACACAGCTGGGACGACGAGCCAGGCAGGGCAGACGTCACAGTTACATGCTACGGCACGCTATCCTAGCATAGGCTGAGCAAGCAACTCTATTTGTACCCAATAGAGGGCAAGAGCAGCGGGCCTACCTGCGGTTCACGTGTGGCTGGGAACGTTTCCTCCAACAGCGACAAGCATTCCTGGAGAGAGACTGAGGTCTGGATCGAGAGATGGAAAGAATGGAAGGAAGACTGATAAATAAAAACATACAGAACCTTAGGAAAGGAGGGAAGTTGTGAGGTAGGGAACGAGGATGAAGCGAACACTACTGTAAGTGTACAAGATGAATTGATGTGAGAGAACGAGTGAAAGAGAATGTGAAAGAGGCAGAATGGCACTAAATCACCTTAATTTCTCTTTGTGCAACAGTTACGTACGTCCCCACACACACACACTCTTTGGTTGAAACCTGTACCACACCGTGTCATTAAATGACACATCAATGATTTGTAGAGCACCGATACGTCTGACGCGCGCCTGCTTTTGCTTTTTGTATTGTGAATACAGGCACAGAAACACCCATGCTCATCGCAGGTTAAAAGCTTACATTGGGTGAGAGAGGAGGCTATGTTGTTTCCAGGTGGCACCTGCCATAACATGTCACCCCCAGATGCAAGGCTTCTATCTGCTGAGCTGGCAGGAGATCAGCGATTACAAAAGACGCCACAAGCTCAGATTCCAAGCTTGAAAGATGCTCGCGCAATGCAATGTGTCACAGGCTGTCCCGTGCTATTTTAAATGCTCTTATTATATTAATGTATGTGTCTTAGGGTTCTTAAATGTTTGTATACTATGTGGACCAGGTGTTTCCATTGGGAATGACTATTAACTTAACAGCAACCAGCTGAAACTGTATATGGAGGCAGAAGCTGGAGATAAATATAATTCTGGCTATACCGACAACCAGTAAACAAGTAGGAAGAGCTATGCTATTGCCTAATGTAGTTTGTTTTTCTTTGATTGTTGTTTAGTTTTCAGTTACATTTTGTATATCTTCCTTCTTGTTTTTGGGGTTTTGTTAGACCTGTGATCTACCTGCCATGGTACTCTGATAGAGCACACCTACACTGCTAGAGGTGAGTGTGCCATCGCCTTTAGACCAACCTCACATGACACATACAATATGTGGCAATCCATATGCGTTTTAGTTCAGCACATACTGATACTGTAACTTAGTTTCCAACTCACTTCCCACTCTTGACTGTTCATGCGACTTCAAGGGGACATACAGATTAAAGGTGTCAAATTCAGAACAATTTCTAAACACTCTTCTTTACCTATACATTGTTGTTCACATGTGAGTTTGCCCCTGTGGATATAATTACATCTAAACCTAACCCCTTTCTTACACTAAGTAAGAAAGAGATGCTCATTTGTGTGCTGAGAGACCAGAGCTGGCTGTTAAGCCTCGGACACACAGCAAGTGATACGCTCAATTGGTTGATTGTTTACATTCCAGGCTTGGTTGGCCGGGTATCCCTCTATTATCTTTCCCACCCAAAATGTGTCAGTTAGTCTGTCAGTCAACCTATCCTTAGCGCCCATCGGTAGTCGCCTCAGTCGCGTCGCCTGTGAAGTTGGGATTAGTTTAAATCGGTGCCCAGCCATTTTGTGTCAGCGACCATTCAAGTCGCTGAATCTCATTGACGTTACATTGTCTCTCGTCGCTACACCACTTCTATTCACTTTGCAGTGTGTCCGCGGCTTTAGATCATGACATGACATGATTCACCACACATTAGTCAAGCTAATGAAATAAACACATTCTCAAATGTCAAAATGATATCTGACCAGTTAGATGTGTGACTCAAACATCCCCATTAAATTATGTTCTACGGTGGTTTGTACTCTTGTGTGTGTGATGGCAACATACCTCATCTGCTTGAATCTGCACCAGCTGCCTGTTGTTCACGAGCCTCATGTTGCATGCCTGCAAATCTCCTCCTCTCATGTGTATACGTCTTCTTCCCTCCTCTTCCTCGTCCACACTGGCTTCTTCAGTCTCCTCATCCAGAGAGGCACCATGGTGATTGTGTTCAGAGAGAGGTAGATCAGGACTGGGATGAACAATTGCAATCGGGCTCTGGTCAGCGGGTCTTAAAGGCCACAGGCTCTCTGGTAGCTCGACGTTCTACAAGAAAAGGGATAGTATTTAGGATCTTGTAACATGTTATAACCTGCTGTTTTGAGCAGGGTACTTTAACACACATACAGTGTAAAAATGCACACATGCTACAATCTGACTGCATACATGCATACACTCTGACTGTTCCATTATAACTGTATAATACCTTAAAGTGTAACTGTACCCCAGCTCTGAGCCTGACTCCACCCACTACAACATGCTTCAAGGGGCTGAGAGGGGGACCCCCATTAACATTAACGTTTGAATTTGATGGCGTATGAGCGTACTTAGTGTACCGATGAAAACCAGCCTGGTCCTGGGGTGATTTTTAACAGATATAGGCGTGTAGTTCTGTTTAAAGCCCATAAAATGCAGATTTGTGTAAAAACAGAGGTTTTGTCAATATTAATAACACCAACCTGTGTCTCATCACAGATAAATATATCTATCTAATCTATTTACTTTGTTTACAGTTAAAAAAAAACTAAACATTTTAGGGTACAGTTACACATTAAATATGGTATGGTATGTTTCAACCAATCACAGGAGATCACATGACCTAGGCCATTGCAAACAGGGTAAATAGAAACTCCAGCTTCAATACAAAGGTAGAAACTCCAGGAGTGATTGATTATTTTAGGATCAAATTAGTGATGTTCTTTTTATCAGATTGTGTTGCAAACCCCTAAAGAACAAGAATGATTCCACTGGGAGTTTAACCAAGATCCATATGCGTGTAAACAACAGGCAATAACCAGTACACCGTAGAACCTCCCAGCAATCTTCTATGTATTAATATTAATATATTAATAAATAATCTAGTTGAGGTAGCCTGGAACGAGATGCAACAGAACAAAAGAGGCTGAGGCTGCTTTTGAACTTATGCTCTTTTGACTGTGGTGTATAGCTAAAAACATAAAGCTAGATGTAACATGTTTTAACACTTAGGTAATCATCTATCAGATGCTTCTATCCAAAGTGAGTTACGGTTACTACAGTTACATGTGAAGAACATGTGTTATTCAAGGATGCTAACAGTTTGGCCAGGCTTGTTGGAAATCACATTATTTCTGAGTTCTCATTATTATTGAGTCAGATATTTAATAGTGGAGACGGTGTTATATACACAAATACAAACAATCCTGTACATAGAGCTTGAAATAGCCCTCAACCATAATTGAGTTATGCATGGATAAATACATCTACCCTATACATATCTACTCCTATTAATACACATGTTACTGTACTACATACTACCCAGACAGTCTGTGTACTTCTAAGCCTGTCTGCCATTATGTTAGCCTCTACAGCCACAACATACTGTACAGCAACAGTCCTGTTTACCCCAGTGACATATAATAAGTTTCTTAGCAGTTATTATGCATAAATCATACTTTATTGCATCTATAACAGTTAGCACATGCCTTAGTGACAATAGGACCTCCAACAGTGCCAGAAATGGCGGCAAATGTAAATGTAGCTTGGCTGTAGGCACAGTAGACAGTATGTTATATCGACATTTATTTTTTGCTAACACATTTCACTTTTACTTTAAAGTGACAATGATTATGCATGCGTGCTTTTCTATTTGTGCATGTGTTTCCATGTTTATGCGTGTGTCCAGCCGGCAATATAAAGCCTGCAGTGAAACAGCCCAGTAAACAGCATCGTTGCGACAGCTAAGGTTGTGAATGTGTTTCAGGGCATTAGCATCAGGTTTCAAAACAAGACACGACACCAAGTCACAAGGCCAACTGAGTAGCACTGAGATTTCCCACACTGCAGAACTGTGTTTGTGGGCATGTGCTATATGATCTATTATGGGAATTCGAAAACACATGCATTAACTTTCTGTTGATCTATCACGGCTGGGCAATTATTTTCACTTGGGGGCCACATTGATATTGTCAGAGAACTTCACGGGCCACGTTACTTTGTTAACCAGCACGCTAACACATTTGAAAATAAAACACAAAACAGCTGACTCTGTTAACTTGCATATATATGCATATAGGCTATTCCTATGCAACACCATTTTCATAATCAAACATAACAGTTCACTGTAACTATGTTTTCTTTTACACAGCAGTAAATTAACTAACATTCTGCAGAGCTTGTCAAGAATTTTATGTTGTATTATTATTTTTATATGTTTGATATACCGGACGGGCCGGGTAGAATGTCTCAAAGGGCCGCATCCGGCCCCCGGGCCTGACTTTGCCCAGGCCTGATCTATCATGTAGTACAAAGTGCATCAATGTATGTGCGTCACTTTTCTTGCAACATTTTGTATGTGTGTGTTTTGCTTTTTAAATATATGACTGTTTCACCCAGCATTTAATTCATAAATAGAGTTCAGTTATAAAATTCAGTTGACGCGTCCAAATTCAGTCTAATCTACTGTACGAAAAATATATTCCATATACTGTAAAGGTGAGTGTTTGTAATGTATTCTGTGTACAAGCTCAGAGTGAGCATTCAGTCCAGTCTGTTTCTGGGGTTATTTATACACTGGGCAGTGTGTTTGTTTCGTTCATGTTTATGTGGGTGTTTTGCAAGCTATTATTTACGGTGTATAGTATATGTGTTTATATTTGGGTGTGTATGCCCCTTTGTCACGATGACCATCCATATTTCTGTGAAATTATTCATAATTATTAGTTTAATCTTTACTAGTGTTTAATTGCAATGTTGGTGATATATAATCACGTAAATCTACATTATTTTAAAGGTATACTTTGATACGTGCCCAGAATTTAAGCATAGAGTTAGTTCAGGCAGGCCACAAAGTCACGCTTATCTAGATCGTCAGCTGATCTCAACCATCTGACAGACTAGCCAATCACTGACAATAGTCCAGGGCGCGCTGCGTAATATGCATATATTGTATGATAGCTTTCATTGCATTCTGTCAAAAACAGTAACTGATTCTAGGCAGATGTCACCACATCTGCTTTACACACAGAAGGTCTTGATAACAGCCATTCCTTTGGGACAGCTGACAAATGTGTCTTGTTACACATCAACGTATCTGTTGAGTTACTTGCTGTAGACACAGAACCTACTGTACTGTACTGTAAAGTTCTATGAATGAAAGATCACATTTGTAGCCAACCATGATTGAGTATTGGAAGAAAGCTATAGCAAACCAATATCTGTAAGTAACTGGTGCACAGAGTTTATAACAATACACAACTGATCTATATTTTATCTGTTTCAGTTCAAAGAAGAGCACATATACCTCCAAACGCCGTTAAGCATGGCAATGACAACCTACCTCTGCTATATCTTCATTTGTGTCAGGCTCCATGCCAGGCTCAGCTCTATCTCTTTCAAGCCCAACGGGAGTTCTCTCTAATGGGGGCAACAGGTCAAGATGTGCTACTGTGAAGGAGTCTGGCTCTCTTTGAACCAGCCACGTATCCAGCTCTGAATTAGGTACCTGGGAGATAAAGAGACAGAAAGAGACGGAATACAAACATGGATGAAAAAAGAGTCCACATTAACGTCCAGTTAGTTTATTCCAGGTACTAACATGAAAGGAACACTATGTTCAATGCACGGTAATACAGATAAGTAGTGCCCAATTTGACCTGATCATGAAGTACCTCCAGACATGGAAGTAAGAATGAATGTTCTTGATTTGTGAATATCGCCACATTGTCGGCACTTAGGCTTCTATCGGTTTTTTTCGTGAACTGTATGGTGATAACGTATGTTGTAAATGCATGACATAGTCAGCCATGATGACGTGCTGTCATTATTCTAACAGGATGTTGGTTGCCTACGACGACGACGACAACAACAACATGTTCCACTGTTGACAAATGTGCTGATTGTAAGTCAGTTTGGATAGAAATGTCTGCTAAATGCTGTAAATGTAACGCATGTATGGAAAGATGGAAGGAAGGAAGATAGATACACATCGTGGATATAGACAAAATCAGGACGCTTTCAAGACAACACCTATATAAATAAATGTAATGGAAGGAAAGCAGGAAGGAGGGAATGAAGGAAAGAAAGAAGGAAGGAAGCAAAGAATGGTGGTAGACAGACAGACAGACAGACATCATGGGTATAGACAAAAAGCAGAACCCTTTCAAGACACCAATAAACATTGGTGTCGTCTGCTAAATTATGTAAGAGAAAAACGTAAAAGGGAGGAATAAAGGACGAAATAAAGACAGAAATATATAATCACATCACGAACACAGACAAAAGCAGGCCGCTTTCAAGGCAGATACCAGTTAGTATCGCTGTCTGTAAAGGCATCTTTAAATACATATCGGTGTCTGTAAAGGCATTATGAAATAAATACTGGTGTCTGGTGTATCCGATCATATTTGACCTGTAGACGGTCCAAGGAGCGGACCAAGCTCAGCAGCCTCCGGGGGGGGAGCATCTCCTCCAGGTCCATGATCTTGGGATGCTCCACCTCGCTCCGCAGGTTATGGGTCTGGGTCAGCGCCGAGGTGGGCCCCAGGAGCCTGTGATGGTAGCGCTCCAGGCCCAGGTCTACCCGCACGCCGGAGAGGCTGAGCAGGATGGCCACCTGGATGAGGCCTTCTGTGAAGTACTTCTTTAGGTGCAGCATGGTGTCAAAGATGAAGGGGGTGGGGGGTGGCCCCGGGTATGAGTCCCCCACGACCCGTCTAACCGACGCTCTCTTTGCAGTGTGTGGGTGAATTGTTCGGAGGACTGTCAGAAGTGTAAATTTCACCCTTTGGGGAACAATGTGTTGAAGTCGTGCCCCCTCCCCACCGATAACCCAACGTGCAGAAGTCAATGAAATGAGTGTTCTCCTCCCCAACTGTCTGGGACAGGTAAACTAACCTAAATGAACCTTGTACCCTATCCCTCCTTAGTTTATCCTCAGTCTGCTACAGATTAGCAGCCCCGTTTAAGCACGCTGTAAAAATGTCTTTAAAAATTGGAAGTGTGCTGTAAAAATTATTGTAAAAATGTCTTTAAATTGTTTTTTTTTTGTATTGACATGGATAGAAAAGCATATAGCTACTGCTGGTGTCTCTTTAATTCAGGGATGAACAATCTGAAAATAACAAGAAAAAAATTAGGATTCAAAGATGAGAGAATTTGTGATCTTAGATGCTCGTTTGCCAAACAGTGACGAAAAGCTAATATAACATAGTGTAGCGAATGACTTCACCCGTCCTGACTCTGACTGCTAAATAGACGTTGTGAAGGAGATAAAGAATGATTAAATGCAATGACCTTTAATAACAAGTGACTACTAGAATATCGTTTGGGACCTGCTTGGTAACCACCTAACAGCACTCTGGCTGTATATGCCACATGACGCAATCCACACCGTTCACTGGAAACATATTCTCACTTTCTGTCCTGCAACCATAAGGCCGTAGCAGGCACATGTTTTCTTCCGCGTATAGCCACGTTGTTTTTCACGTGATGTGTGAGGACATGACACCACTTAACAGTCTAGTGTGCATTTAAAATATTTAAGACTTATAATTACAATCCTTAAATTATAGTCATGTTTTATTAAATGTTGTTTTTTAATGATTTATGAAAGTATTTTTTACGTTTTAATGTTTTTTATTTTTATTTTATTTAGAGTGGTAGATAGCTACCGTACACTCTAAATCCACGGTCTCCAGATGCATCAGAATATAATAGCGGTCGCTTACATTTATGATTAAGTCGTATAAGGTGAGCTATGTGTTAAAAAACGATTATGATTTGATAATACATTAGCAATACATGCCAAAACGTAGTGTGCCAGTTACTTTTTGTTTCACTATCTACAATATGGTTTGATTAAGTGTGGAACCAGTACTTTCCAGAACAGACTATCTAGCCTACCGTACTTGATTTTTGTTTCACTATCTATGATGCAAATATGGTAACTTTATTACTGGGTTACTTATAATCGAACCATATTTGGATTGAATTACATAAATTGAAACACAAATCTTCTGTCGCAATACTTTTATATTTGATGTATTATGATCAAATTATAAACATGTTAACAATTGATTCAACATAGACCTCTGTTAAATCAGAAATTAAAAAATAAAAACATTAGGCCCATGAGAATGAACACTGGGACATTTTAACTGTGCACTCTGTAACATATACAAACATACATCCACATAGGCAGGCTAGTCTTGTATAGAGCTGCATAGACAAAACTCTTACCTTACTGTGGTCCAGCAAACAATAATGTAGTTCATAGACTAGACAATGACAACAACTAACTTGAAGTCACTCCCGTATGTTCTGCCTGTAGAGGGTGGATAATTTTAAACTGACAGCTTCAGCCGGGCACAAGACCGGTTTCGCACCCGCTAGTGACGTCGACAGAAATTTAGCATAGCAACTGCGTTTATTTTTTTTTATTTTTTTGCAACCAGCCCTTGGATCAACCCATGGATCAACTCCTCCCTGGGAAAACACTGGACGCCTATTTTAGGCACAAGAAAAAAAAAACTTTAGAGGGGAGAAAGAGTGAGTGAGTCATTGAGAATTGCTGCCACCTGTTGCAAGAGTCTGAGTCATTTTCTGTCCAATATTTTCCATTTTTTCAAATAAATAAAAAACGAGAATAAATTAATTAAAGTTAATTAAAGAAAATAAAAATAAATAAAAGATGACCGATTACAAAGCTGTTTTTAGTTTTTAAATACATTAAATTACTTTTAGTGATGCAGCATATGGAAAAACAAAAATATGGAAAACCATATGTATATAAAAAGTAATTATTGCTGATAACCATTGACTGGCAGAACTAAAGCACTGGAAAATATTTCTGCAGTGTAATGCAGAAAGAATTTTTGCTGATTATATTTTCGCATAGGTTATTTTAGAGAAACAAGTAATACAACAATATTGTTTTTAAACAATAAGCAAATATCAATTGACACTGATTATAACTAATCATTCAAATATAAACCACATATACGACATGCGATGTCATTGTGACATGGATCAATCAATTAACAGAACACAGTGATTACATATATTGACACTCCATTGTTGAGGATGCATCAGTTTGTGGGAGTAGGACTGAAGGCCCTCTCAAACCAGGAATGACAAGATAATTATTTGCCTGCAGCAACAATTCAATGTTTACAATGAAGTGAACCTCCAAATGATGCTAGTCACTGCTACAGTAACTCAACCAGTATTCTCCTGTATTGGAGAATAATTGAACACAATTACTATATTTTTTTAAAGACACTAATTTTTATTAAAGAATACCTGTAAAACAATGTCCCCATTAAATCTGCTAGTATAAACTATAAACTCAATAATGGTGTTCACCTTTGTCAGAGCCAGAGTCCTCCAACATACTCAGGAATGTATTCTGTTCAACAGGATAATTTACATTCCATGAGACAACTAAAATAATTGCTAACCGGCATTCCAGATACAGTTGGCATAAAAAATATATTCAAAAACTAACAATCCATATACCAAATATATAAAATACTATTTGGTGTCCCAAATATTTGTTTTGCTAATTATTTTGGAATCAAGAAAGAAATCAAGAAATACAATACTGGCCAATTAACTTAATGAGAAGAGAAAATGTGACTCTCTCTTCCTTCACCAAACCCTTCAAATTCCCTCTCAACCTCGTGCAACACAAAATATCTTAAAAGCACTGTGCCATTATTGGAACTTTTCAAACAACTAAATCTGAAAATCCATTTAATTTAATTTATTTTCTTTTGTTCTTTTTTTAAGTTCATGTACTTGATCAAGTTAAAGCAGAGGTAGAAAAAACATTGAATGTCTTAGAACATCTAAGCAACTGCTTGAATGCTACAGTCAACTGGCTTTGGTCCCAAAGGCTAGTTAAAAACATTATGATTCTTAATACTGCTTCTGACCCATACAAGTCATTACAAATTATTCAGATGCATCTTGTCATGAACAAATCTGACCTGCCAATGTCCATTTTTGTGTGTGATATTTTCCAACACAATAATTAAAAGTGTAATTCAAAAACAACTCAGAAGTATTCTTGTTATGATGTACTATGACTTTGGTGCCATACCTTAATGGATCAGTGTGTCAACATGACTGGTACAGAATGAAATACTGTGTATGTAATGATAACAATCTCATGAACACTATGACCTCTGCAGATTTGTGAAGTGCACTTATTATTATTTATGGCGTCTGCTTTGGGATTGTAATTTTATCATTTGTAAACTTCATTAGTTAGGTTACATACGTTAAAGTCTACAGCCTCTTTAAGACATCCCAGTCAGCTTCGCTTTTTGTATACTTTAGCGTTGCTTCGATGTGTGTTGAGAGTCGGCGGTGTTCGCTATACGGCGCAACATTGATTATAGTGTCAATGTTGAGACAGCTTGTTGAGACAGCTCCTGACTTAACAAGCTGACAATAATCAATGTCGGCCCCTCACACTCTCTTCTCCAACCGATTCCTCCTGTTCTACCGACGAGGAGACTTATCTTCTCCTCATCTCCGGCCCCATTTCTCCTCTATCTCCTTCTACGAGCCTGCCTCCTGCTCCTGGCCCAGTGCCTCCAGCAGGAGGCCCATGGGAGTCCTCTTCAGCCCGATACTCTCTAGCTTGTTCTTCATCTTGTTCTTTAGGTTGCGCAGCCTAACCGATGCATGAACCAGCACCACTGTGTGTGTGTGTGTGTGTGTGTGTGTGAGAGAGAGAGAGAAAGAGAGAGAGAGAGAGAGAGAGAGAGAGAGAGAGAGAGAGAGAGAGAGAGAGAGA
>JAODUH010042362.1:0-20405 GCA_027564835.1 Typhlichthys subterraneus | reverse complement strand
ACACACACACACACACACACACACACACACACACACACACACACACACACACGCACACACACACACACACACACACATTCAATGCTTCTGTTTAAGCTATTTACATTGGATGATTATATTATGTAATGGGTTTGTTTAACCTGCACACACACACACACACACGCACGCACGCACGCACACACACATTAAACGTCCACATACTGTAGTGTACACACATACACTCACATTACACCCTGGTGCAGTCTGCTGGTATCCTTGATGCATTATTGCTAATGGATGGATTAATCAATGTAGAAGCAACAGAGTGTGTGTGTGTGGGGGGGGGGGGGACAGCATAGCACAGTCTACTGCTATTAGCTAACGAATGCAGTGCTCTGTACATGGGGGTGTAGGGGGGCTGCAGATAGAGGGGGCAGGCCACACACAGACACACACCACATCCAGTGGTTTACAACTGCACGCTCGTAGAGAAGGTACAGTATGTCCTTATTGTTTACATTACATCATGTGAGACTTCATTAACAATATAGTATAGCCTCCCCTAATAAGGTACAGGACTGTCACAAATATACTTGTGTGCATATATTTTGCTTTAAAAGGAGCATCTTTTCAACTCCTCCTTTATATTGCAACTTCCTTGTGTGTGTGTGTGTGTGTGTGTGTGTGCGTGCGCGCGCAGGATGTACTAGAACGAGCGCAGGCTCTGGCCTGTGAGGGCGACATCTTGATTGACAGCTCCCACTACGCGGAGGACTCAATCAGGCCCAAGTGTTGTGAGCTGAGGGCGGTCTGTGAGGAGATCTCCTCCACACTGTCCTCCAAGAAGGGCTCCCTGCTCAAGGCCATGGAGCTTCACCAGGCTCTGGAGAAGGTACTGTACTGTGTGTGTGGTAGGATGCACTGTAATTTGACTCTCTCTGACTCGATTGGTTGGTTGTTTGGTTAAACAAAAAACAAACAAAAAATCGTTATTTAAACAAATTTAGGTTTCTTAGCTTCTAGATTAATTGCAATTAATTACAGCGTGCGATTAATCGCGATTAAATTCGGACAGCCCTAAACATTTGCAATGCGTTTAAACATAGAATACATTTATTTCTCTACCTTGTTTTCATCCTTCTCGATCTGTTTCACAAATGACACCTGCTGGTTCTCACCCCCCCCTCCCTCCCTCCCGTCCCTCCCGTCCCTCCTCCCCTCCCAGGCGATGGGGTGGTGTGAGCAGGCCGTCTACCTGCTGGCGTGCCAGCCGGTGGACCGTTGCCAGTCCCAGGACGGTGCCGAGGCCGCCCTGCAGGAGCTGGAGCGCTACTGGGAGACCGCTTCGCTGCACGCGCTCACTGACGTTGGCGCCCTCTGCTGCCAGTACGAAGCGGTGCTCACCCCCCAGCTCAAGGTAAGCAGAGTGTTGGTGGTGTGTGTGTGTGTGCGTGTGTGTGTGTGTGTGTGTGAAGGAGGAGGGGTCATACACAGCCTTACTGTTTAAAAATAATGACGAACCTATTGAAACAAATATGTTCAATGTGTTACTTGTGCACATAACTATTAATGAATAATACATAAATTAAATAAAGGAAAATTCTGCTAGCAATTCTGCTAGTAATATAAGATAGAGGAGTTATTTTCATACACACTGAACAACCTGCTGGCTGGCTAATCCACTGACGTTAGCTTGCGTCGGTCAGCACTGTGTATGTGTGTGTGTGTCCTTGCTGTGTGTCACCTCCATTTTCGTCCCCTGTGGTCACTGCTGCCTGTGTGTGTCACATCCACTCCCTTCCCCATCAGGACCAGGTGGACAAGGTGTTCCAGAAGCAGCGGTCAGTGCAGGACATGTTCGACAAGCGGCGCGTTAGCCTGAAGAAGCTAGCAGCCAAGCAGACACGGCCGGTTCAGCCGGTGGCCCCCAGACCTGAGGTCAAATCTCCACTGCCCTCTCCTGGTGAGGACCTGTATGGCTGGAGGAAGTAGATCCCCCCCCCCTTTCCTCTTAATTTGGCAATTTAACAACTCCCTTCTCTGACACTTCCTGTGGGAGGTCAGGCTAAGGTCAAGCACTAGCCTGTTTTGGACGGAGGTTTCTATACACAACGGATTCTTTAGACCCTCCCTCATCGCACCCACCCAATAACTCATCATTTACAGAATTTTCCGGCATTTTACATTTTATGAAGATAAAAAATAAGTATTTTCCTAATTTATCTGGATTGATATGTGTGTGTATGGGTGGTGGGGGGGCAGATGGAAAGATGTAGGATACAAAATCTTCTTTGTTTTGTAAACATCCTGGCTGTTGCTTTCTCTCCCTAGATCAGAGAAGAAAGCAGCGGACTTTCTCAGAAGACAGTGTCTTCAACGGGATATGCAAAAAGGTCTGGCTACAACCTTCAATTATTTCTGTGCCTTTTTATCTTTCAGGGACCATGAAAGATAAAAGATATATGTTTGGTTAATATACTTTTGAATTTGATTATAACCCCAATGGCTTGCTTGATGCTATAGGGAGTTAATTTATTATGTTTACATACAAAACAATGGTGTGTGTGTATGTGTGTGTGTGTGTGTGTATACACGTGCCTGTGTGTGAGCAGGAGGATTCTCCCTTGCACAACGGCACCCGGCACACTTCTCTCTCAGAAGAAGAAGAAAACCTAGCAATTCTCCGACGGTAAGGGGTCATAGGTCGCACGCAGATAAGTAGGCTAAAGAGAGCCTGATAATGAATAGGATGAGCTCAGAACATGGAACAGATTGAATATGTGTGTGTGTGTGTGTGTGTGTGTGTGTGGTTCTCGACAGACATGTGATGAACGAGCTGCTGGAAACGGAAAGAGCATATGTGGAGGAGCTGCTGTGTGTTCTGGAGGTCAGTGTTATTGCATGGGGTGGCCACAAGAGGGCACTGTTCCATTACTGCTTCAGTCAAATTGGCATATTAACTGTATGGAATTCATCATTATATTAATAACCTTACCACAATGTGTTTAGGGGTATGCAGCAGAGATGGAAAACCCAGCCATGGCTAACCTCATCCCAAGCACACTGCTCAACAAGAGAGATGTCTTGTTTGGCAACATGGCTGATATTTACCAGTTTCACAAGAGGTACGAAAGTAATATTGCTAAGCTAGCAGTTCAAATGGTCACGCGTTTCAGATATCATCTTTCCATGGGTATATTATTTTCCCATCATGGAGGTTAATAGATGTCAAAATGTTCCCTTTTAAGCACATACCATTATCAGGTTTGGGAAGTAACTAATTACAAAAAACAATAGCTGTAATCCATTACAGTTACCAGCTAAAATAGTGGAATCAGAATTTAGAATAGTGTAATTTTAAAAACATTGGATGATTACTTCTAGGACTACTGTCAAATATATAAAAGGGAAGTTTGCAGAAGAAAAATGCATAAAACAATCGTCTGTTCCCTTATTAACCTTTCGTTAAAGTCAATCAATATTTGATCAACTTCAATCTTATCCCATGAAAGATATATATGTAATAGCCTAAAATAGTTTATACTGCCATCTAGTGCCATCTAGTGACATTACTCTAAAACAGTACTAAGGGCACCGTCACCATTCTGTGCTGGCATGCATAGTTAATAGTTAAAGAGACTGTGCTTATTGAGAAATGTTCAGTTGTTGTGCATGGTTTCTATAATCTAACTAGTTGCTTTGCTTCATTTAATTTCCAGGACCTTTTTAAAGGAACTAGAAGAATACACAGACTGTCCTGAACTGGTGGGGTGTTGCTTTCTAAAGAGGGTAGGAATTTGTGCTGTAACCATCACACCCTTCAAAATTAGCTGTTGTTGGTAGGGTTATATAGAGTAAACCCCAATGATATTAAACATGCAAACGTTCCATACCAAGTACAATGAAACCTTCCTTCTTCCAAGGACGGCATATTTTGTAAAACGTTTGGATGAAAACACAGTTAATGTGTGTATTTCCATATTCGAGGCACCATTCCTCACAGCTGTTTATAGCTCCTAATTTTGCATTCGCAGATGCGTGACCTGCAAATCTACGAGGCGTACTGCCAGAATAAACCTCGCTCCGAGAGCCTGTGGAGACAGTGCTCCGATTGTGCCTTCTTCCAGGTTGTCAACCACTCACCTTTGACCTTTCACCCTTCACCTGCAACCTACGGGCCAGCTTTAAACTAGCTTAGCTGTGTCAATATGCAGATATAATATATTTACTTCTGTAAATATCAATATATTCTTGGCTACTAATAATACATGACAGTGTTGTGTGAAAAACATGCGGTATTGAATACTATTGGTCAGGTGTACTATATTTGATCTGTTGTGTCTCGTCAGGAATGCCAGCGGAAGTTGGAACATAAACTCGGTCTGGACTCCTACCTCCTAAAACCTGTCCAGAGAATCACCAAATACCAGTTACTACTTAAGGTAGTGTGTGTGTGTGTGTGTGTGCGTGTGCGCGTGTGTGCGTACACGTGTGTGTGTGTGTCTGTGTGTGTTGTAATGAACAGGCATGCAATAACTTGACTAGCTTAAATGTTTATTCATTAAATAAGTTGATTGAAATGCATGACAACTATGTATTTATACTAAGAGAAGTATGATTAATAGCCTATATGAACAGATTGAACAAAAAAACAAAAGAACAGATTTCAAGCTGTACTGAAACTGCAGATACCAGAATGCATTGCTTCAGGAAGAGGGTAATAGTGCAATAGTGAGAGCTTACCCTCTAACCTGCATACTATTCTGTTTCGTTAGGAGTTATTGAAGTACAGTAGAGGCTGCGATGGCAACGAAGACCTACAGGAGGCGCTGTCTTCTATACTGGGCATCCTAAAGGCGGTGAACGACTCTATGCACCTCATCGCCATCACAGGATATGAGGTCAGAGAATAGAACAGGTTTAAAGACCCACGTCCTGTTATACAAGCGTCACTCAGTGCCCCAGTAACCATGCTCCTCCCACAGGGAAACCTCTCCGAGCTGGGGCGCCTGCTAATGCAGGGCTCCTTCAGCGTGTGGACGGAACACAAGAAAGGTCACGCCAAGGTCAAGGACCTGGCCCGATTCAAGCCCATGCAGAGGCACCTGTTCCTCCACGAGAAGGCCCTGCTCTTCTGCAAGAGGAGGGAGGAGAACGGAGAAGGCTATGAGAAGGCCCCCTCCTACAGTTTTAAGCATTCCCTCAGTGTAAGTACTGTATGTGGGAGGCTACATCAGCCCGAGGGCTAGATAGGGCTTTTTTTCTTGTGTTAAATAGTGTTAAATAGGGCTGTCAGTCGATTTTAAAAAATGTTATAGCGATTAATCGCAGACTTTACGGAATTAATTGCGATTAAGACATTGCATATTTTTATTGCATATTTTTTGTCATTCTTTTTTTTTTTTTTCAGGTGTTATATTTTTATAAGAAAACATGTCAGCTTTATCCAAATGTTTGTGTTTATTTTTAACATTTATAAATAAAATATAAACATTTGCTAAATGAATACAAACATTTGCAAAAAGCTAAAAATATGAGATTTGTTAATCACAATTAATTACATAAAGCATGCGATTACTCGCAATTTATATTTTTGTTATCGACTACCAGCTCTAGTTTGAAAGGAATGCTTTTATTGTTTTTTTATAGTTTCCTTTTTTTAAATGTACTCCTGCAGTATGAGAGATTTTATCTAACCCTCATATGCCCTTTAAGATGAGTGCAGTAGGCTTCACGGAGAACGCCAAAGGAGACAACAAGAAGTTTGAGATATGGTGTAACTCTAGAGAGGAGGTCTTCATCGTTCAGGTGGGTGCAGCCACTGAGAGAGCAGGACATTTAAAAAATTATCTGGTCGCATTGGATTATTTAGTGTACTGTATATGTATGTTACAATCTTCCATGTTAAGCAGGGGGTTTCTGGATGATACGTATGAATGCACCTGAACAAAATTGGTGTTTTGCCTGCAGTCAATATGAAACTACTAGTTCAGGCTAGCTTCAGCTATAGCTGCAGGTCTGTCTGAAAGCAGAGGCATGTGATTGGACAGTGCAGAATAGACAGATGTTCATCGAGTCTCAGAAGGCTGACGAATGAGTTCCTCTTTGTCTCATCCAGGCTACGACACCTGAGATCAAATCATTGTGGGTCATCCAGATCCGTAAAGTCTTGACAGAACAGCTCAAAGCCTGTCGAGGTAGCATGCACACACATGGATGTGCAGTACACACACACACACACACACACACGCACAGTCTCTGTTTAACTCCCTCTGTGTGTTTCAGAAGCCAGTCAACAGAAGAGCTCAGACCCTATGTCACCAAGCTCCACCAGCACCTCAAACCCCTTAAGGTTGGTGTCACGCACGCTCGCATGTACGTACGCGCGCAGAGTTAAGGCCAATTTACGCTTCTGAGTCAAAGCTAGATAGGGGGCAACCTACACGTCACCCTATGGCGTAGAGTACGCCGTAGGCTGACGTGCACCTCTCCGTCGATTTGACTCAGCAGTTTAGTGGATGCAAACCCATATATGCCGGAGAATAGTGCTTTGGAATTGGGAATGTTTATAACAACGCCATAGCCATCATGCATGCACAATCCTGGTATAATTATTAGATTAGGAAAGACATTTTATTATATAAAGCGGTCTTTTTTAAATACTATTTTGTGTCCGCAGATTGTTTCCTTTGATGCATGTTGGTGTAACTAAGAGATTCGCTATAAATAAATATATTGATATGCTCATTTCAAAACGTTTACACTCAATTTGTGTTCTAATTCTGGAGCATGGACACAAATATCCCTGACCTTGTTTGCCCCTCCTCTCGTGTTCTTTGTTTTCTCTCGTGTCACCAGTCCGTTCCGGAACAACGCTCAGAAGAACCCGAAGAAGCAGGAAGAGAAGAAGGCGGAGCTAAGTGTCGCCTCGGAGGCTAACTCCCCCTCCTCCCCCAAATGCAAAGGTGATTGGCTAACGTAAGATTAGCCATTAGCAGAAATGGCTAACTCATAGGCTTAGCCGTTAGCAGAAACGTAAACGTGATTGGTTTCTTACTGTAACGATGGCAGTGAAATGGCTGTGGGGAAGCTTTGAACCATGATTACTTAGTGGTGGGTAGTTTAAAAAAAAAACAAAAACAAAAAAAACACAGTTTTGGTGTTTCGCCTCCGGCCACCATGAACATCTTCTTTGTAAGCAACTAAACAGAAACCAGTGATGCCGTATTGTTTGGACGTAACCACGTGCACATACTGTACGTGCACACGTAGCTTTGTTGTGTGCTCCACTCTGCCCCCTCTGGCCAGCACCCCTTTAACTTCTTATACGGCACACTCGCTCTCTTCACTTGCTTATCTGTGAATTCTGTTGCTAATTCTGTTGCTAACTATATTTCTCCTTCACGTTATTTGCATGACACATCAACCCTGGCGGTCCGTGCCTCTCTATCATGGTCTTTCCCTTGCTGTCCTCTCTCTCTCTCTCTCTCTCTCTCTCTCTATCTCTGTCTCTCATTCCTATCTTTGTGTGCAATTTGCCCGACCTTTTCTCCACCGCATTCGTCTCAGACGAGCCTGTGACAAGTCCCACCATCGACAGGTCCGCGGTGGCTAAAAAGCGCTTTACTTTACAGGGCTTCAGCAAGAGCCAGAAAGGTAACAGTAGCTAAAGGGGAATGTACAGTAGAAGCTTAATGGATTAACATAAACTGTCTTACTAATGGTCCCAACATAAATAGATTTTTAAAAAAATTCACAAAACTATACTAAAAATGGAATTGAACAAATTTTAGGAATTAGGGAAAATGGGAAACGTTCACACAGTAAACAAATAACAAACACAAAATATAATATAGTAAATACACAACATTATAGAAAAATACTAAGTAACTAAAGCTGTAATTGTCTGAAAAATACTGGACATAATCTAAATATTTACAGATACAATTCCTGTTCCCTGTCTTTGTCTTCCAGAAACTGTTTCCCCTGTTGGTAAAAGTCTAACATTTCCCATGGGCATGCTTTGTCCGTCAGGTACACCACTTTAACTTCTGCTAGCAGACATGTCATGTTTGACTTCATGACCAATGTCAAGATGTTAGCATGTCTTACCATAGCCCAGCAAGCTGCTACTGTCTTTATACTGTGGTTGAGTATTTTTGGTGTCCTGTTAGCTAGTTATAAGGCCAAAAGAATAGCCAATTCTCAATTGTGTGGTCAGTTAAATTTGATTGAGCACAATCAATGGATCATCTGGATTGTAACCAATCATCTCTGACCTATTCTCTCAATATTGTACTCCCATTGCAACAACCACCGAAACAAGGCTGAAGGCAGAACATTCTATTCATAGAGACAGTTGTAAATTGGAATGTTATTGGCCCTTTGAACCACTTTCTTATTCTTATCCTCGTTTCTCTTCCTGTCTCACGCGGTTTGCCTCTTTCTTTATCGCTGTCTGTCCTGTACTCGGCCTGTGGCCAGGCTCAGCGCTGAGCCCGGAACACAATGCAAAACGGCAGAACTCAGTCAAGAGTGATACCACGCCGTTTGTCTTCAGAGGTATACCGCCTCCTACCACCAACATATCCTCATCATAGAAGCCATCGAACCCCTCTCAAGTCACCTCATCCCACGAGGCCATTATCCATTTGCTCTCCCACCTTCAGTTCACTGTAGTTCATTCATATCTTGTATTTCAGTGTGTGGATTCAGTCGTTTCGCATGTGCTGGAATAACATCATCACACAGTCACCATTACTGAAATGTGTGTGTGTGTGTGTGTGTGCGTGTGTGTGTGTGTGTGTGTGTGAGCACACAGGTGAGAGATTTATTTATTTATTTTAACTATTTATTTTAATGAGAGCAATTTAGGATCAATTCCACATTCTAATTCAATTTAAAATGTGTATGCGTGTCGTATAATGTACATGCAATCCAATATTTGAGTTTAGTTATTTTCGGACACGTTTAAATTGTATTTTTCTTTACTGTTAAAGAAACAGTAATTAAGGGGATGATTCCCAGATTTGCTGAGTGGTCTCTTTTTTTTATCTAGAGCCTGGACATCACGTAACTCTGAGCAAAGTCAAATGGATGAGTACCTCTAGTCTGTTGCAAAGCAAGAGGCAAGGTATATACAGTAGAAGGTTTTAAACCACTGTGGGGGTGTGCTGTGTTTGGGGAGTGGAGGGGGGCAGTTGTGGTGTGGTTTGTGGTGTAAACTGTCTGCCCTTACCTCATGGTAATTTATTTATGCTCCTAAATGTGAGCTCACGGCTTTCTGCACTGGTGTGGTTTTGTTGAGCGAAAATGTCATGAAGGTTAACAGCCAATGTTAATTTTACCTGCTAACGTTTAATGTGTCCAGGATTACTGCAGCCTTAAAATAGAGAGGCACGATTCAGAAGGCCTTACCATGAATCTATGACTTCACTAGAGCCGTCCTGGTTCCTTTTGGGTGATTTATCACATTAGTTTAGAAACCAACACCCCCCCCCCCCCCCAACCCTTGTGACATATCAGGCATACCCTCAATTGGGGGAAGGAGGGGGGCGTTGAGAGTTGCACAATTATCTTCTAACTCTTCGTTCTGTGTGTGTCCTCTCTCTCTTTGGAGCATTGTGTGTGGTTGTGTGTGTGTGTGTGTGCGTGTTGTGTGTGTCAGACACAAGTCAACTCATTCATCTGTTCATGGAGAGAAGTGTTGTTTTTTATTTTTTTTATTCTGTATAATCTATTTAAGCATTTTAGCATAACACGTCTTTGAAATATATTAGTAATTCTCAACTACATTTTATTTTGTTATATGTTCCTCCACAATAGGAACTGAAAGCCAACGGAAAAAACAAATAAGTCATAAATATAATAAGTATTAAATATTCCTTAATTAAGTCAATACCCACCCATACCCCCTAAATAACCCCACAGCTCATTGGGGAGGTGGGGCTCTCAAGCCACACTATAAAAAACACTGATCAAGTGTGTGTTTGTGTGTGTGTGTGTGTATGTTCGTATTCATTCCGCCTGTCCTAGCACTCTCTCACTTAAACCAGCCTTTTTCTCTGCCCTTGCTATCAGCACATGTTCTCTAACTCCTTGTAACCCCCCCTCCCCGCAACTCCTCCTCAGGCTGGAGCAAGGCGTCCCTCTCCGTCGACGCATCAGAGGAGCATGACGGGTACTCAAGCGGCGAGGACCCCATGAACTCTGACCCCGAGGACGAAGCCACAAAGAAACTGGTATGTGTGACGATATAGGAGTTTAATAGAAGTTATTGGACCTCTATTTTTCAATAAAATAAGGCGTTGAATTTGATTTGTATACAAATTTAAATTAGAAATGTTATTTATTACTGTATGTATGATGCATGCTAACAGTAAAAGTCTGTTTAACATGCAAAATCTAATGCAAAGCAGGACAAATATATTTATATTTATTTTTTTCTAAATCAATCAATATGAAAGTACATTCACATTTGTGTTTTGACACAATCTACCCTTCACTGTAATGTGCAGCACCACCTAGTGGCCTGGAGGAATGAGTCCAACAGTATAACACACACATTCAGCTTGTCATTGGAAATTGCTAGCGTGACCCTCCCCAACGAATGACATATGACCCCTTCAGGCTCCAGGGAAGTATACAGTGGTAGCGGATTGTGAAAAGGCGGGGCCTCAAGAACTGTCCGTCAAAAGCGGAGACACGGTTCAGCTCATTAAGGAAGGCGAGGACGGCCAATGGTAAACAGTCTAGTTTGTACAAACAGCTGATCATATTGAATGATAAAACAACTGACGCTGAGGCTTGTCTGCCGTCCCAGGTTCGTGAAAAACCTTCGGAGCAGCAAAGAAGGCTGGGTTGCTGCAGCCAACCTCCTCACGATCATCACAGAGTCCAAGTCAACCCAGTCTCTCAGCAGCTCAGGTCGGTGACAGCACTCAATAAGTCCTCAATACGCTATATTTGCATGTTTCTTCAAGGTGGAGTTGGAGGACGTCCTTGTGACACACGTGTCATGCTGATACAACCTACCTGTCAGGTCGAGGTTAGACAGAGATTAACAGGAAGGTCCGTACTGTGTTGCCTATACTTGAAAGAACCAATCATAAAGAAGGGATCAGTTGTCCCGCCCTAACTGACATGTGCAACAAACTGACATGCGAGAGTCAGGGAGATGTCAATCCAATGGTGTATGTACATACACGTTGATGAAACATTGTTTCACTAAAAATAGCATTAGAAAATCAAATCTACTATTGTATACATTTCTTTCTATTAGGAATTGAGTTGTTGTTGTTTGTGTGTTTGTCCTGTAGATGGCAGTGTCTCCGGGAACCTCAGCACTTCCTCCAGCTGTAGTGAGACATACACCAGCTTCTCAGACATCAAGCCTTGACCTGGGGTCCGACTCCCACCTCAAACTCTAGACAAACAAACCCTGTAACTTGGGAGAATATCACACAACTAGCCTGGAACCTCTGATCAAATCCCATGACCGTGCTGCTAGCCCCATACTTCGTCTGTCTGATGGATCTCAAACTACGCCGCAGCAAGATAGCTTCCTAGTGAGTTAGCCAGCTCAGTGGAATCACTGTACTTATTTGTAGGTTGTTCTGGTAAACACAAGTGTCAGCCTAATGAGAAGTGTAGTTATCAAGTAGGGGTGTTATTTTTATTTTTTCTGGTGGCAGAAGGCTAAACTGTTTCAGGCCAAGATCATCCCCGTGGATTTTTTCCCCTCTTCTTCCAGATTAGTTTATTTATTTCATTGATGCCACAGTGCAGCCACAATGCATCTGGTGTCTGACACTATATAGAGCACCACCTGGTGGCCAACCGCCCCAATGACGCCTACAAACCTCCTCTCATAAATCAGACGCAGCAGCTCAGGGTGAAAGAGAGCAACATATGATGTTTGTCTGATCCATTATACTCTTGTCTCTCAGGAACTCAGAGAAGGTGTGTGAGTGTCATCACACTGTGTGAACATGTGCACAACCCTCTCTAGTCCCAGCCCCGCCCATATGTGTTTGACAGTTCCTTCCTGGTTTATTCTGCACTCTTTTAATGAAAGCAGGCTTGGTCATGTAGACTCGCCCCACTCAGGCATTTGACAGCAGGGCCTACTATCGCCTGGACCAGTAGAACATGTTCATTCACACTACTATAGTATTATGAAAACATGCAGCCTATTTATGAGACACAATATGTCTGAATCAGTGATTCTCACATGTGCAGACATGGAGGGTTGCAAACAATGAACGACTGCTTTTTGTTGTTATTGCACAACATAAATACATAAACAATCATGAACACTCGTATTGTGTGTGCTTCACATTTTATTAACGATAAATAAAATACAATACAAATAGTTTATTTTTTTCCCCACAACATTTTCGATTTGTATAATTTATTATTTTTGTTTCTTTTTACACATTTTAAAGTTGCACTCTCCTCCCGGACGGCAACAACATCTTGCCACCCCTTGTGGTGTCCCATGGACCCCAACCCACAGTTTGACAAGCGATGGTCTTATAACGTACACTTGCTGGCACAGTCGTACCAGATTTGCACACATGTGACACTGCATTCTAACTCTAAATGAAGTGTTGGAATGCCAGTACTATAATTTTCATTTATATTATTTATAATAATATTATACTAAAAATATACAATGTAAATTGTGCATTTACAAGAGACACTTTTTAAGACCTAGAATCTAGATAACTGTACTTTGAACACTTAAAAACCTATACAGTAGTTTATTTTTATGACACTGTTAAAATAGAGTACGTTTATCTTTTGCAACATAAATTACTTGGTAGTTTTCCATTCCAGTTTTAGAATTCTACAAATATATTTCTGGGGAATTTAAATTACTTTATTCACATGATCAAAATACATTTCTTATATTATGCAGTGTTGCTTTATTATTTTTTTTTCTCTGCTTTTTTTTCTATTTAGGGTCAAATTCAACTTGTTTTTAAGTGCTACACAAAATAATGAGATTCCTACTTTTACAATGAATAGTTTGCAGGCCTCATTTTGTCAAACTGTGAGCAAGACTTTTGTGTTACAGTAACTATGGATGAGTAACCTATGTGTACGAGGGAACATGTTACATTTGTACATATGTTTTATGTTGGCTACTGTATGTCTAACGTTATTATTTGCACAGATGTGTATATTCTGAATGGTCATGTTTTTCGTGACTGTTCATAACAACTCCCCCCAAACTGTCCCAATTTTCCCTAAATTCACCCCAATTTATTCAAATTCATACAACCTATAGCATCCGTTTTTACTCAGCCTTGTGATAATACATTTATTTTCTACACACTTCTCTATAGAATGGTACTAAAAATGATCTGCATATGACCACAATCATATACTGTAGTGAAACACAATAATTATTGGTATTGTTGACATTGGCTGAAGCAATGAGAACGATTGTAATATTTAATGTCATGTTATGCAGCACATTGCAGCAACTACTGTCTTTATTTTCCTACTGTGAGTAATGTGTTTATATCAAAATAGTATGATATGAGTACGTACTGTGTATATTTCTGTAAATATGTAATTCTGAAATGTATGTATTACCAAAAGCAGCTTTAATAAAGTATGAGACTGTCTCCTCTTTACGGTATTTGCTCAAACATTATTTTTCTTTTTTTTCTTCTTAAAATTAAAAATTGATTTGCTGTGTATACTCAGCATAAATCATAATGGAGATAAATAGGCCAACATTCGTTTTGCCTACCTGCTGATGTGAATGGGAAGGTGGTACATATTATATAAACTTAATTTGTTATTAAAATTTTAGATCTAAAAGGCATTTTTTTTTTTTTTTTAATAAAAATATAAAAAAATAAAACTTAATTTACGATTTGGGTTCGATCCGGAAGCGTATTTCAACCCCGTGATCACGATCACCCAATAGGCTTCTCTGCTATGATTTGGCTCGGGACGCGTCCCAATACGTAACCTCACCATTACTCCCTTCCTTAGTTATTTGCCTTCTCTCGCCGCAGATGTGACAAGCCGTGCACATCAGCTTCAGTCCTGTTCACACTCGTCCGGATTGAATCAAGTCAGTTATATCATAGTGGGCAAGACAGGGACGAGTCCGTATACCAATCACTTTTGAACGAGTCCCAAGACCTCATCTGGATACATACCAAATGGAATTCTGCGCTGCCTTCTTGATAGATTCCACACATGTTAATTCGCGCATAGCCAACTCATATTGCGCTGACGTCTAGCCTGCAAAAACAGCGGTGCTGCGGCTACAAAATCTCATCGTTGTGTTTAGGATAGCCTACACACCGAACCAGGCAGAAGCGGCCAAGATAGATCACGCAAATATCTTCCCACTGTAAGTGTTTATTCCTACCCTTCACAGCGGGGCAATAGCAAACGCCTTCAGGTATTGGGTACGATAGGCAACTGACAAGCCTTAAAAACTTAAATCTCGAGTATAAATCGCCGAATAAATCAGATTCGTTTAATGTTCTTACTTGATTCTTTTGATTTGGGTTTGATATGTGTCAAACAACAAATGGTCTTGGCTTGAGGCAGAAGGGGTGTAGTCTGTGAAAATCACATTGTCTGTCTGCGATTATTTATTTATTATTTATTATTTATGTGCGGCCTCATATTTTATTACAGGCTAACTACCAGAGCAATTACAGTTTTACGGACCGCGCTTCCTAAAATAATGTGCACAATGTTTAATTGTCAGCAGCATATAAACACAGTGTGGCATATGTGTTTCTTGCCTGTTAGTCTTACGTTATAGTGAAGTAGGGTATCAAATATAAAGATAGGCTTGAATATTATAGGCTACTGGGGACCAAAATGATTGTTACGTTGTGGGCCAGCTGCCACTACATACAATATGCTACTGGTCTCACGTTGTGGCCCCCGCAACCCCCTGGGGTTAAGGTCTTTTTACACACCCACTCCCCACTGTAGGCTGTAGAGAACCCACCCTACAATTAATATTTGTTTCTAGTGACATATTCCAGTTAGTTATATCAGTGTGTAGACCTTTAGCGGAACTCCTATATTTGCGAATGTAAACAGTAGTTACCCATGTGGTGGAAACGAGCATTACAAAAACACTCGTTTTTGGTTGAATATTTGTATGTGCGGGCCTTCCACAACATTAATGCCGATTGGTTCGGCATTCCTCTCTACTCTAACTGAATCACAGTCATCTCTACTCGTCCCCCTACATCCAGCCTCATGTTTGTGGACAGTTTTAAAACAAAAACTGTGAGCTGATGTTGGTGCTGTGGAGACTAGCTAGGGGCGTGGCGTGTCTAGAGGGAAGAGTTCTGCTGGTTTCACCCATGACAAGCCTTCTGCCCTGGAGCATGTGACACTGACCACTTCACTACTGTGTGCCGAGTGATGTAAGACTGTTTGACAAGGGATGGGTCTCTCTCTCTCTCTCTCTCTCTCTCTCTCTCTCTCTCTCTCTCTCTCTCTCTCTCTCTCTCAATTCAATGGGCTTCATTGGCATGCTTGTTACGATTAACAATATTGCCAAAGCAACATTAATAAGGGATAGAATAAGGGTTTATACAGTTGCTAAAATTGCAAAGACATAATAAACATATTAATATGGGGGGTACAATAAAATAAATGACATCGCCAGTGGAACATTGGAAATTAAATACTTCAATATCATTAAAGAAAAACTGACTTATCTATAAAGTTGCTAAAATTACAGTTTGAATGTCTATTGTTTCTCACACTGAGCCATCATTTGAGAGCAGAGGGTGCTGCTCAGTGTCAAAGCATTTTACATGGAAAAAGGATTTATAAAATAGCTACAGTACAGTCACTTAGAAATAACACATGAATACATTATTAAAATAAAAGATATAAATGTACATTGCAACATCAATATTGCATTAGGGTAGAATGACCCAACACTGACTGATTTACTGTACACAATTGCTAAATCATTTTGAAAGAAATAATAAAAATACAATGAAATTGTACATTGTAAAATAAATCATACCGGTAGAATTAATTAAAGAAACACTGGCTAATCTTTCTTAATTCTCTCTCTCTCTCTCTCTCTCTCTCTCTCTCTCTCTCTCTCTCTCTCTCATATGACAACAATGTGTTGAGACGCGGTTAAGTCCAATGTCCAGTTCAGTCAGGGTCAGGTTGGAACGTCTGAAGGCTCACATTCTAGTTGAAGGCAGTGTGGTAGGCTATGTCAAATATAGCCAGCTCTACATTCCAGTCACTTGACGAAAAATGTTGTGCAATTACAAAAACATTTTTTCATAAGACTAAATTAGAGGTAAGATAATAGTGAAATATGTCACTCAGACTGATACATTTAAAAAAAAATGTATAAAATGTTTTACATTTATAGCTTTAGATCTACTTTTAGCTTGCACAATTAAAATCAAAAGCCTAAACCTAAAGCATGTCCATGCAAAATAGATTTGGGTTGTGGTTGTCAATATTTGTGCTAGTTGCAGAGGGATAGTTTTTTCCAGACTTTTTGGCAGCTATAAAATGTGGGCTACGACTCATCTTTCTAAGTATGTTGAACATTTAAGTCTGTAGTTTAGTAAACATGAATGGTTTCTGATGTTTATTTACTGTAACTGCTTTAACATCAAGGTCTGTGTCACATGTCAATTACTGCATCAGATTTATTCAGTACTAAACTGTATGCCAGTTCAGCACTGCTTCTTAGTTTTCATGCGACACAGTGACTGATCCAACATCACTTTAGGTAAACCATTTTGTTTAAAGCTTATATCTGTTTACTTTGCACATGCTCGGTAGCTGTCTGTTCAGAGATAGGCTTACTTAGTTGTGTTTGTTTATTTGGTAAGGCGGTGTGCTAGAGCTGTTCCCACAGTAGAAATTGTACTGCTGTTTGGTTTACATTTACATACATCATACAGCAGAGCACTTTAACCAAAGCGACTTTCAATTTGTTAGCTGACTTGGTTGTTGTAAGAAAGCTACATTCTATTTATACAATAGAATAAATGAAAACCGCATGACTTGGTATTAGTATAGCTCACAGTTACAGCCTGTTGACGGCCCTTTAATATTGTAGCGGAGCACTGGTCCATTGAAACAAAGTTTATTTGACTTTATTTTGATGCAACTTAACGGTTATTGTACGTTACATTTAGTGTCGGCTACATGTGTAAAAGTTTGATAGTGGTGGTGAATCAGTACTGAAATCGAAAAGAAATATCATGTTTCACAGTATTTGTAGGAAACATTCTGCGATGTGGGTGACTTTAATTGAAGCTTTAGATTCTGTTTGCGGGGGCTTAATGAAACTATGATTTATTTCATCCAGTTAGCTGTGTGGCCAGTTCCTTGAGCACCAGATTAATTCCATTACATAAGGCTTAAGTAGGTGGCTTGTGAAAATGTAGGCTTTACACTTAACCAAGAGCTTTAGATATCCCTTCACCGGGTGGAGACCCCAAGATGGGGAAGATTAAAATGGATTTAGAAACGGAGGTAAAGGGATACTTGTCGATTTGTGGCGGGACTAGGTGTTACTAAACGCGTTGTTGTGTTTACTGTTGTGGAATTCTACCCCTCTCTTTTAGTATGTGTACTGTACTTTGTAGTGCTTGTTTAAAACATAAACATACAGTATAGGGCACTACTGTGGTATGCTGGGTGCTTTAATTAAGGGCATGTAGGCCTAACATACTCTTAAGAATACATGAGCAGGCAGATAACTTTGTAACCAGTTTAGCTAAACCTGTCAGCCAATACAATAGCAGTCAGCGAGCAGGAGAGACTCTGCTTAGATCACCTGATTGACAGCTACTCGCCTTTTAAACCCCGCCCACAGAACAGCATTTCTCTTTTATTTCTGATTGTGGGATTACAGTTCCAGATATGTGGATCGGTTCTATGTTATTATGACCTCATGCTGGGATTAGAGTAGGCACATTTAAATGTTTAGTTTTTTGGGACGATGTTCTTTGTGACAGCAGGATAGGGGTTGCACAGTGGACAGCCTACATTTTAAAACTCAGTAAATCTTAATAGTCTCGTATAAAAACACCGTATGTTTTATAAAAATATTTTGATGACCACGTTGTCAATGTGGATTAAGCCTGTAGGCTATAGTTTACAACTTTAATTTAGTTTACCTGCGTTGCGCAATGTTTGGGAAGATCTGATTTATTTATTTATTTTATTATTTTATTTATTTTTATTGCTAACTGCAGTGAAAACATTTAACCACCTTCCTCTCCACTTCAAGCAGAAAAGGAAACAAATGAAATAGTTGTCATTGGTGACTCATGCTGAATACGGATAACACACCATATGAAGTAACCGCAGTAGGGTCATGTAGTTACTGATAAGACAAGCGGTGAACTGTCCCTTTAAGAGAGCTCTGTGATATCTAAGCAGGATATAATGTGACGCCTACTGTAGCAATTTCACCTCAGGTGCAGGTGAATTGCGGAAATGGGCTTGAGGCAAAATGCAGAGAAGGAACCTAATAATGACGAGATAGAGAGAGGGCATTGTTTTGTCATTCTCAGTCGAGGATACGCCTATTCTCTCTGACGCCTTTCTGCGTTCCCTGAAACATGACTTTACTCTGCTGCAGCCGTACCTCTCACTCGCTAAGATTCTAGCTGCAGGTTTGTTTTGAAATAAACACCCATATGTTAGCATACATATTTGGATACGTTTTATGTTTTGCTAATGTCAGATTGTGACTGTTGAACGAGAGCTCCTATTAATATTACCCAGAATATAAACCACACATTTTGACAAGAGAGAAGGAAACAGAGCTGTGCAGTATGTAATACCATTCAACCTCAAATGCAGTACTTTCTTAAACGTTCTAACCTAAATTTAGCTGTAGAAAGATGAGCTATACTATAGTTCACAGTGCTTTAATGCTTAAGTCTAGCGCTCGTTGTCACATATTTGACCCGACAGTGTTGCAGTGCTATATTTTCTCTGTTTCCTCTATCTGACACCCCTGCTAGTCACGTTCACATGCATTTTTAAGTGTGAGGTTTGTAGTTAACTCAACATGAATGTCTTGCATGTGTGTGGTTCTAGAAGCATTTGTCCTATCTCTCTCTCTCTCTCTCTCTCTCTCTCTCTCTCTCTCTCTCTCTCTATCTCTCTCTCTCGAAGTCCGTGCTCTCGCCTCCAGAGGCCTTTTGTTGGGTAGTCATGCCAACCGGCTGAACTCGGTGCAGCGGGTCGACCAAAACACTCAGGAACACCATCCATTGTTCAGATGATTATTAGTCAGTGAGCTTGTGGTGTAGATTCCGGAGTGAGGAATAAACCAGGACACTAAGCAATATGTGAGAAACAATTAGTTGTAGCATAGAAACACAGAGATGTATTTACAGAATCAGTTATTTTATTAACCATATCGCCCCACCCATGAACCCACCTGAACCCTAAAGATGTTTTTTGTATATATATACACACATACATGCATACATACATACATACATACATACATACATACACACACACACGCAGTACACCTACTCCTAAAACCTCTGAACCATTGTGCTCCCTGCTTTACTTCAGGTCCCCAGGCAAGTGTTTGCGCACGACTGCGCCATGCCACTGTTTCACAAGCCCAAGAGTCCAGCGGACATCGTGAAGGCGTTGAAAGAGAACCTGGCTACACTGGTGAAACAGGACAAGAAGTTAGACAAGGTGTGTGCGCGTGCGCGCGTGTCTTTTGATGAGATTAAGTTAGGTCTGTTCAAAATAAATGAGATTACCGCAGAGGACAAGAGGACTTGCTACAGAGTGCTAGTGTAATCAAACAATGTGGCCACAAGGGTGCTGTAATAAGCAAACATTTGTCCAAGAAAAACCATAGAACTGTGTTTGTGAGTGATTTTCCCTTGAATGTGCCGTCAGACTAAACACAACTTGTGCTACATGTAATTCCCCTCAACACAATAAAACTGCTCAGATGCCATGTTCAGTGTTACACTACATATGGAACAATCCTGCTTGAAACAAAACGAAAATGAAATCAATAAAACAATCAATGGAAATAGTGTGCGGGAGCAGGACACTGCAGGCTGGTGAGTGGCTGGCTAGCAATGCAACACATCTGTTTTAAATCCACAATTTGGAGTGTGCCCGACCCACCTCTTTTCCTTTAGCAAGATTTATAATCCTTGTTGTTCTTGCAATTATACTTACTATAATTTAGCAGCTGATGAATGATATCATAGTGTGGGTGCGTGCGTGCGTGTGTGTGAGTGTGTTTCCCAGGTGACAGGTACTGTGGGAAAGTAGGCAGGTCAAGATCACACACACACACACACACACACACACACACACACACACACACACACACACACACTGCATTGTCAGGTCTCCCTGGGTAGAGTGACTGAGCACAG
>JAODUH010042351.1:0-20406 GCA_027564835.1 Typhlichthys subterraneus | reverse complement strand
ACTGACAAATGTACTATATGTAAGTCGCTTTGGATAAAAGCGTCTGCCAAATGCCGTAAATGTAAAATGTAAATGTAAATGTACAACTCGTTTCAAGAAAATAGCATACCACTGGATAAATGGGCTCACCTGCATGGATCAAGTATGGAAAACTATAGCCCCCCACTATTAATGGTATAGTCATTCTCTAGAAAGGTTGTTGAAGTTTGAACTGGATCAACTCATCTCCCTTCAATGCCATAGGGTGCTCCCTCAGAAGCTCTGCTGGAATAGTGTTGTGTGATACGGTCTGCACCACTTTGTTTGTGTTCCCATTTACAGAGCCACGGCCATACAAAGTGAAACTATGAGGCATATGAAAGGAATGTATTTAATTCACTGTGTAATTGCCTAAGGTCAGCCTAGCACAGTGGGCCATTATTGAATACTTTTACAGACATACGGTATGTTCAAAAGCCTGACTGATTTATAGGGTCAAACTATAAGAGTATGCATGGTTTAAACATGCCCTGCTTTAATTATTATGCATGATATTTTTGTAGACAGCTGCTGTCTTTTGTTCCGCATGGCGCTGCTATATGATAAAGGCATTGTAGAATGCTATCATTTATAATAAGTATTGATAATGATTAGAAACACTTCTTGGAAATTGGAAATACACTGTAATTAGCATAATATCAAATTAAATGTATAAATAGTTATAACTAATTATGATGAAACCATTGTTAACATGTTATATTACAGTAACTGTTTTTTTTATAATCTAAGCCGTTTAATATACTGTTATTAAGCCTTTAGTTTCATTGTTTTCATGTAAGAATAATGACATCTGTTGATATATGTATTTTAACAGCAATTACTACTTTACTGAGCCAATAGTTTTTTACAAATAATCACAAAAACAATAGCAGCTATTGTTTTTTTTTATTATATATAGCAGCTTATCATTGGAAGGACGGCAGTTGTAAAGAATTTAGAAGTGACAGAGGCTGTTGTCTGTGGTGCTGCAGTGCATATGTGTACGTGCATCGCCCTGCAATTGCAGTGGAATCCAGGATGTCTATTTCATACCTTTAGGATTATGCTCAAACTGTAATATTAGATCATTAAAAAAATAGTTAATGGCTGTAGATGTATTAAAACTTAAGAAAGAACACAGCAAGACATGTTTTACTTTTGTCAAATTGTCTAATGTAATGTAACAGTGTTTGTCAGGTCCTAATTAAAGCAAAATAGAAAGGTTTGATGTCAGTAGATCATTGGTTTTGCTGTGCAGTAAACAGCCAACCATTCTTGTGTATAAAATAAGTTGCATATCTTTTGTTAACAAGAATACATGTTTAATATTGATTTTGGCGGGAACAGCGAAAGTGTAGTGTAGTGTACATGTATGTTTGAACTGCAATGTTATAGTATTTGCCACAGAGCTGTGGCATAATGTTGTGCACTTCCAGTTTCATGCTGGGAGCTGAAGTGGTGCTCTGAATTATTAAGAGTTAAAAAAGGTTGTGATGATGAGAACGTTTAAAACGCAAGGAACCAGGATGCTACAAGTTCACAAAAGAGTAAGGGGGAAAAACCCCGAAGAGGCCACATTATTTAGATCTGTGGATGCCAGTCTATCTAATTAACGCACCATTCAGCATGCCGGCTTGTGGTATACTCTCCATAGCACAATGGCACAGAGGCTAAATGGTCTACCTCACGTTTACCGACCCATGATGTTGAAGACTACAGCTAATAAGGAACGTCGTACGCACTTGGTGTCTAGAATGAAGCTGACCTCGATCTCTAAGTTGAAGTCGTTCATGCGGTATGAGTTTGTGTGCTTGGGTCAGTTGCCTCAAGGATGGAGTAAATGAGGATGGTGAAAGATGGTTGATATTTGAACTCAATCAAACCAAAATCACCTCTTCATTTAATCCCATAGGACTCCCCTTCTAAAGCTCTGCGCCAAAGACGGGACATGTATTGCATAAGGTATACTGTTGTGTGGTGCGGTCTGCACCACTCTGTTTGTCTTCCTTCTTACAGCCAGGCCTGTGTAGTTTTTCAGGGCACACACAGCACATGCAGCTAGCAGACAGTAAGAAATATTTGATGAATTTGACAAGAAGTTTATTACGGTACTTCACAAGCTCATTGACTATAATTTACTAATAATGCCTGTCTTATGCGAGTATACACAACATGCAGTATGGAGATATACTGTACCCTGCGCAAGGTCATTTGTACAAATCATTGTATGACCACCTGTTATCACAAGGCGTCATTGAGCTCCTTGAGTTATTGAGTCCTATGCAAACCAGCTCTGCACCACCACCAGCCGTTAGGTTGTTTTTTATTTAATCTTTGACACAATATTGTCTAAATATTGGCTTGAGGAAAACTGGCCGTCATAGTACTGTACTGTATGTTATTTTATTAGAAAGATAATAATGGTACATAATGTGAAATCTGATCATTATATGCACTACCACTTTCATAGCAACTAAAAATATACTGCTATGTATTTGCAGATGTGTAACAGGGGAGCGGGCAGGGCAGGAACCAGGCGCGGCTATGAGCGGACAAAATGTATTTAATAACTAAAACAGGAACAACACTCACCACAACAGCAAACAATAACCGACAATAATCCCAAACCAAACCCAAAGATAAATACCCACACAGAACCCACAGGTGTAAACAATAATCAATCCATGTAAACACACGTGAGGCAGGGACGTCAGTGACCGGCAACCCGAGGCGGGTGCACGCCGGTTACAGCAGAATCATATAGAAATACATTAACTACAGATTTTAACTGAAAACTTTGTTAATTGGATAAACTAGTTTTCTTAGTCTTCATTGACTTTGCTATAGACTACTGCTTCCACAGCCAGTGGAAACACAGACATACATCCTTTTGACCTTATAGCCTTCAGCCAGTGTGATGCGTCCTTTGCTTTGGAAGCAAATCACTGGGTGCTGAATTGTGAAGTGGCCTCACATCGACTGGTGCTAGCCACAGTGTTAAGCCACCAACCTGAAGGGATATTATTGACCATAGCTTCCTATGGGTAGGCTGTTCAGAACACCGGCAGTGTCACCTCCTCATTAGCACTCCGCTAAATGAGTGACAGGACGAGCACAGTACACATTTAATGGTTGTCACACTGAGTTTAGGCGACTAAAAGATGTCTCCCTTGGTGAGTCAAGGCCTTGCTGAGGGGATGTTTGCCAGAGTTTGAAGCAAAGGATTTGAAACAGATAATTGGAAAATACTATTAGACACAGTATCCTGATAATTTACATCTCAACATCCGATGAGCGTTTCAAAAAGCAGTGTCAAGGTTGATATGACATGAGTATGTACATTCCTAGCACGGGGACTCCTTTCAATCACACATTAATTAGCCTAATGCTATTCACAGCCATCGCTACAAGGTAAAATAATAGAACCACAGTACGTATGGCACACGCACTGATTAATGATTAACAGCGAGTAATCACATATAAATAGGCTAGTGTCCACCACATATTGCGTGTCGGTTCCTTGCTAGCTCAAATTTACTGATGCATTGAATATGTTCAGTGGAGTAATGCCACACCACAACACTGTCACCCCCCTTGTCATTACAAATCTTAAAAAAATCCATACAATTGAAGTTTTATTTATGCTCAAAATTCTATAACTGTACAATGTCAGCTTGGGTTCCACATTGCCTGCCTGAAACTTTAACCCAACGCACCTGTACATGTAGCCTGGCTCTACCCGACTATGTTAGCTGAGATCATTGTCTGGAAGCCCTGTTTGCACTAGTGTTTTCACAGCCACCCTGTTGGCGGTCCAATCAGAGTGAGTTAGTGAGATAAGTCAAGCGTGTTTTGAAATGGGGGTAGAGCTAGATGAGGCGATCAAAACAATTGTAGCATGATTGGTTCAGCGCTATCCAATAGCGCTTTATACTATAGCTGTATTATAAGGCCATCATCAAAATATATGATAGTCACCTCACCTCAACTCTAGCTGTTGTCTGGAACTTATAGTTTATAATACTTACAAATACTTTAGTATATAAGTAAACAGCCTCACAGTATTTCATCCACAACATGTTTGAATTGGTCTTTGGCTAATGCCATCACATGGCGCATTGTTGGTAACATAATAGGCCTACAGCAAGCCCAATCAATACTCTTATAGTACATGGTCCTCCCTGCACTATATCTGACAGAGAGATAGAAAGAGATAGAGTTGGATTAGGAGTTAGAGAGAGAGAGAGAGAGAGAGAGAGAGAGAGCTTTTTCATTCCAGCCTCCACACTTCCATGTAAGAATATTGTACTGCTACATGAATGAATAATGACAGGCCATTTAGGGAACAACGTGGTGTGGTTAATGAGATGTGTACACACACACCAATACTGACATAACTGAATGCCCACTGGGATTTCTGACATCTCCACTAATTGTTTTCTTTTCAGCTTTTTCTGCAAAACTGAGATCCAGTGCCTTTAAGGGATACAGCCAGGGCTCCTGTTCAGAATTCCTCTACCGTCAGGGAGGTGCATTCAATATTGTGTACATGATCCATTTTCAAAACTAAAAGCTTAAGCAGCCAATAGCTATATGAAATTGTCAGTTGTGTGTGTGTGCCTCTGAGGAACAGAAAATGGATTGTTGTGTTGAAGGTTTACAATAAACTGTATCCTTATTTAATTCAATAAACTATATATTATTGTTGATAGAGCACTGTATTGATATGACAAGACAAACACAGTTGATACACTTTTCACATTAGCGTTCGCATAAAGTACAGTACATGCTTAAACTAGTCAACCCACAAGGCAAAGGATTAATGTATCAAAGTCCACAATATTAAATATAACGTATATGCTGCCTGCTGAAGAGCTAAGCAAAAACATGATCTTATCAGCCATAGCTGTATTATGAGTTTATAAGATCAAAATGGTAGCCTGTGCATCACATACACACCTGTTTCTTTGGAAATTGACAAATACAGTACGCTTAAGTTGTTTTATGACATTGTTAATTAGTTTGTGTTGGGAAGAAGATGCTTTTGGAGAGTTAGCGTTTCCCATGTCAATTCTGTTTCTTGCTATTTACTGCCCTCATGTGAACCATAGTGGTAAAGCACATATTATAAAAAAAGTTTTTTGAGAAAGTAAAATGATATAAGTATTACAGTTTTTTTTGATTGCTTAAGCACAATTCTGAAAACAGGGCTCATTTTGTCAAAACACACACACAATTCACACAACCATACACACAAGTAGCAAAACACCGCAGATATTTAGCTAAATTAAATATGTCATTCAAAACTACACATACATTTGTAAAAACTTTTTTTTTTTCACTGTATGTGCAATCTGATCCTGTTTGAACCAGTTAGACACTGCTGTGCTCAATCTAAAACACGTTTAACATTTCTTCTTTTCCAATGATACTGTATAGTCTAGATTAGATTTTTTTCAGATATATTGTTAGAGCAAAGTACATGAATATATTGCTCAAACATAACATACCAGTACTAGACAATTTAAAAAATACATATTTCTCCCCACAACATAAAATCAGACAATACACCATGCATTTCCAAAGGTTACATTTAGCACTGAAAATTACATAACATTTTCTAAATATAATATAGTACATAGGCCTACTGTAAACAAAGCAAATACATTTGTGAGAAATTATGAATTACAGTATTACAGTATTACAAATACTGTAAAATCCCAAAGCATTTTTTATGCCTGGTAGTTGGCCTTAGCATTCCATTCAAATCACAGGCTATATCCTCTCTCACAAGACAGTGAGGCAAGACTTTTCTTGGATGGGGAATCCATCCTTGCATTGACCATGCATCGCTTTGGTTACTTGCCTTCATGGCTTGATTGAGGGCTATCCTGACATAAGGAGGAGTATGTGTTGGCCCAGATATTCACATTATGTAAGTTGTAAGGACCTACAATATGTTGGCATGGTGGTGGAGGGCCCTAATCTGTATGTTGGCCTGGGACATTCTAAATACTGTAGATTTGATGTTTTTCTTCATCTTACAGTAGTGTACTGTACAATGTTATCTTCCATTTCTGTTGCAGCTGGTAAACTCACCAGTTACTGTAAATGTGTGTTTAGCACATACGCGTCTGTTCACCTGATGGCCGGGTTTGATCAATGATTCATAGGTGTGGCATTTTGGAAGGCAGTGCTTCCACAAATCACAAGAAGTTTAGATTTCTGTGTCTAATATATATTGTGTGTGTTTAGTATTTTGCAAATCCCTGTGTGTAGTGTGAGCTGAGAATGTGGTTATATTGTGACGATCTGGGCTGTGGTTTTGCTCCCCAAGTGGAAGGTTTCACTAACTGTGTCTTACATAACACATTTGTGTGTAAGCAATTGGAAAAAACTGTAAAATGGGTGTCAGAGTGCCATCATTTATTAGCATGCTCAATATTATTTTGTTTTAATACAAAATGTCCATTTTTAAACCTGTATAGTTTGTGTTACGACATGTTTGTTATGAAGCGAGTGCAGAGTAAAAGGCTGTCTTCATTTGATGCTGCTGTCCAGAAGCAACGTGTTTACACATTCTCTGTAGTATCTTTGTCCTTTTCCTCCTCTTCTTCATCCTTCTCACCCAATTCTTCTTCACATCTCTCAAATTGTTCCTCCCCGTCTGTTTTTTCATCACCTTTTATCTCTTCTGCTCTTTTCTTATTTTCTGGCACTATCTCTTCTTCCTTCTGCAATTCTTCATCCTCCCCATCCTCCTCTGCCTCCACCTCCTCTCCGGACAGCCGTTCCAGATCGGTGATGCGTTCCTTGAGGGCCTTCTGGGCATTCTTGTAGTTCCCCTGCATCTTCTTCACTTTGATCTGCCTCAGCTCCATGGTGTGGTAAAGGCGGGTCACCTTCTCCTCCAGCTTCTTGACCTCTGGCAGGATGTTGGCCGGGTCCAGGTCTATCAGGCCGTCCCTCATCAAGATCTCCCTTCCCTTATCCTCCAGCATGCCTTTGGCGTCCGGATAATCAGTCAGCGACTCCATGAGGTCGTCGTTGGACAAGCAGAAGAGGTCGGAGTACCCAATGCTCCGGATGTTGGCCGTCCGCCGGTTGCCAGCTTTGCTGCCTTTGATGTTCAGGATGCTGAGCTCGCCGAAGTAGCTGCCGCTGCCCAGCACCACGAACTGCTTGACCCCGTCGTCGGCGACAACGGTGAGCTTTCCGTCTTTGATGATGTACATTTCGCGGCCAATGTCGCCCTTCTTGCAGATGTAGTCCCCGGGGCTGAAGACCTGGGGACGCAGCTTTAGCACCAGCTCCATCAGCAGGCCCGCCTCGCAGTCGGAGAAGATGCGGACCTTCCTCAGCATGTCCATGTGAACCTGGATGGCAATCTCAGCTTTTAACTTGTCCGCCAGATAACGCAACACCTCTCTTTCATCCTGAGCCTTGCCATTGTTCCACAGATAGTCAAACCATTTAATGACACGGAGCTCAAGTTCCTGGCTGATCTTTCGCACCTAAAAGAGGAGGGAAGAAAAACACCTTAAATACAATGGGGAATTTGACTGTTCTTTATATTTTATTCAGTATTTGACTTTAATTTGGGTGATCTGTCTGGGCAGAAGTGGAAAAACCCCTTGTTCAACCCTGATAGCAATCATTGCATGCAGCAACCTTGAATCTTCAAGCTTGTTACTTACATGCATGTACTGTTTGATGTTGTCAATGCGGGCCTGAAACTGAGACTGAGCTGCATTCATGTTGGAGATCATGGTAGCGATGTTTCCCACAATGATGGCAAAGATCAAGACCCCCACCAGAAAATCCACCACGTGGAAGAGAAACTCTGAGTCCAGCGCTGGGGGAGGGGTCTCTCCAATGGTGGTCAGGTGTATGCCTTCAGTCTGTATTGGTCAGTGTTGACCAATACAGACTGAAGGCATACTTCCTCATGGGTTGTCCAAATGCAGGTTCCTCAGGATCATCCAGAGCTGGATACACCCATTCATCAGCCCGAAGCCAATATGCTTGGAGAAGGAGAAGTACATGCAAGCATTCCAGTGGATAATGATGATGATGTACATGATTAGGTTGGCAATGCGTAAGAGGTTGGGATAGTTGGTTTTAGTCTCGGTCTTGGTGAAGAACTCCAACATACGGCCAATCCTCAGAAGTTTGTTGACTCGTATCTCGGGGTAGTCGATGCCCAGGAAGATGTAGAACACATCAGTAGGCAGCATGGAAAGCAAGTCCAGAAGGAACTGAAAGCTGTTGAAGTAACAATCCCTTAGCAGCTTTTCATCTTTCACCATCAGACCCTGCTCAAGGTAACCTGTGGCAGAAAGTTCATTAATCACAGATACAGCTATAATGATAATAACATGCATTCCTGGGGTATATTTAGTACTAATTTCACATGTTCTTGTCCTGAAGGCCATATCAGCAAGGTAGACCAGGTCTGAGGTGTAGTCTAGAATAACCCAATAAACAATGTAGTCCCGTTGGAGATCCTCAAAACAAGCTCTGCATACAAGAGGTGAAAATTATACTGTATGAATATTAAACAAATGCCGTTTTACATATGTTTACATATTAAACCAAACCCTTAGGAAAATAACATCTAATAATTTATTATACCTCCTTCGTTAGCAAAAACTAAAGGTGTTTCCTTTGAATTCTTAATTATGGTGTAAAAAAATGTGTGCCAGTGTCTGACATTAAATCAATCATAACCCGATACTACCATGAAGTGTTTTTTTATAATAGAATAAAGTGGTGCCTGTGAAGATTAAAGCTGTTTCTTTCTGCTGAGCACATTTATTTAAATGTAATTTAAAAGGTCTACTTGCATACTCCTCTAAAAACCTACCTTTTGATGTGTTTTGCCACCTGTATGGGTGAAGATGGCAGATTACACGTGCGCATTGAAGGGTGGGCAAAGGCTGGGCATTCACGTTGGCATGTTTTGGTATCTTTACTGTAGGATGTCACAATGATGAACACCAATTGTCTAAGCAAAAGCAACAGAAATCTAATCATCTTTTTGTATTAAAGGTCATACAACCTGCACTTAGCCTACAACAACACTTCACACCACCATCCATCTATCCATCTTCATCCGCTTTTCCATAGTTGGGTTGCGGGGGGGCAGCAACTCCAGCAAGGGACCCCAAACTTCCCTTTCCCGAGCCACACTATTCAGCTCTGACTGGGGGATCCCAAGGCATTCCCAGGCCAGTGTGGAGATATAATCTCTCCACCTAGTCCTGGAACACCTCCCAAGGGAGGCGCCCAGGGAGCATCCTTACCAGATGCCCGTACCACCTCAACTGGCTCCTTTCAACACAAAGGAGCAGTGGCTCTACTCCAAGTTCCTTGCGGATAATTGAGCTCCTCACCCTATCTATAAGGGAGAAGCCAGCCACCCTCCTGAAAAAAAACAATTGAGGCCACACGTGATCTAGTTCTTTCGGTCATGACCATAGGTGAGGGTAAGAATGAAAATGACCCGGTAGATTGAGAGTTTTGCCTTCCGTCTCAGCTCTCTTTTCATCACAATGGTGCGGTAAAGTGAGTGCAATACCGCTCCCGCTTCACACCACACCTATGTCAAATCAACTCTCAGGCTCAAATATAGAGCTTCATTATCTAAGTGCCATGCTTATGTCCACAAGTGACAAGTGGTGGTTTGAGTGCATGGAAGCTGATTGTCCAGGTCCCACACAGTGTATGACCAATGTAGTCTAGTGCTCAGAGGGTTTGACTCGCAGTCAGAAGGTCATGGGTTTGAGCCCTGAAGTTAATCTACCTGTAAGCATCGTTGAGCAGATGATTAACCCTGTTAGATACAGGGTTAATTGTACTCATTATAAGTCGCTTAAAGGTTGATATTTTAAAAATAAATACAGCAGCAAACTATTGTCTATGTAAATATAGACACTACCATGCGTGTTGTAATCCGAGCACATCTGTCCTTTGTTAACATAGGCGGGCCGGCCGCGCGTGCATGTTAGTGCATGTGTGTGCGTTTGTGGGTGTGCTTGTTGGTGCGTGTGTTGCGTGTGTTGCGATGCTGCATTACTTATCTTGGCGTGTTGATGGCTCACACAAGTTATGACAAGAACGATCTGAATGCATAAAGGTTGGGACTCAGTGTGGATAAATACCTGGCAATGATCATGGTCCAGTTGTACATAACTGGTATTGTGATGATGAACAGCCAGTGGTAGTACAATCTGCCTGCTGGGTTAATGACAAACAGTTCTTTGGGCCTAGGAGAGACAGAGTGAATGAAACACCAAGGACAATAACATCATGAAGTGTATGGCTGTCCTTACAAGTATACACATTTGAACTTACTTGTCTTCTTCCTTCCTTTCTTTCTCCTTCTCTTTATTTTCCTTCTCCTTTCTAAAAACACATAAATAATTGAGTCTAAGCACCACACATGTTTTATGCCACACAGTTACAGTATTTCATGGTTTCAATAAATACAGTATTTACTCTTTTTTGTCTTTTTTCCTCTTCTTTTTCATCTCCCTGGGAAAAGTGTGAACTAATATGTTAAACATACAAGTGCCTCAATAGCGCAGAACACCAGCAGCACAATGTACTGAATGGGCACCTTTGTTGAGCACATGAGTGTTGGCATGGTTACACATACCCATAAGTACTGTTGTTCATTGTAAACTACCATAATAATTACCTAGAGTGTTGTCATGGTTACACACAACCCTCCGTGCTATTATCAAAGAAACTGGAATAGTAATAACAAGATAGATCACTGTAATGCATTTCAGTGGAAGCTCAAATGGAACACATCCAGTCTCTTAAGTGGACGTGTCAGCCGTGACATTTTGCTGTGGCGGCTGACAGGCAGCGTCCAGACAGCTGCATCTATCATGCAGGCCTGAAACGAAGTCAGTGGATCTCAATACCGCTTTCTGCATAAATACCGCTGTGGCCTCAGATTGATCGTAGGGACTTGTGAATTAAAGTAACATACTTAAAATACCCATTAATGCCCTGGTCTGCATAGAGGGTGAACCCCCCCACCCCACCCCACCCCACCCCTTCTTAAAAAAAAACATTACTCCAGTCTCTTTGCTATTACGGTTCTCACTCACATTCAACAATGGTAATAATGAGCTACGGTGTTGGCATGGTTACACATACCCATCAGTGTTATTGCTGTTGTTGATGTTGAACAGGTGACTAGGAGTACCGCAGGGCTGCCTTCTGGAAAACACCAATGGAGTCAATGAATTGAGCTCACCGTTGATCCTGTGTGCGCGCGCGCGTTTGTGTGTGTGTGTGTGTGTGGACGGCGCGGTTAAATGCAAGCTTCCGATAGTAATGCAAGCCACTCAGCACTCAGAATGCTTTGAACTTCACTACATGTTTTTAATTACATTGAGGAAATCGATACATTCGTATTACTAGTAATATATGTATACCTTTCAGGAAAATATTACTGCCTATTTATTTGAGTAATTCACTGCTTTTATTACCAGATATTTACTTTTGATAGTGCCAATAGGCAACATATTAGCAAAATGCTTTCTCTTTCATTTGCATCATCTTCCAGATGATTCATTTCCATCCCTTGCTTTGTTTGAATGGAGGAAGTGCTTACGTGACATCCTCGCTGTACTCTTCGCTCTCTGCATCCATTTGTGGTGTAATCCGTGGGGAAGAACGCTGGAAATGACCATTTCAACAAATCGACCGTCTGTAGCCTGTAAGCTGTAAGGATACACATGGGCTCATGTAGCATAAGCGTTGCAGTAATCCATTGTATTGATATAAACAGGTGTGCAATACGCTACAGTATTTCCTATGAATAAAACACATCTAGTATGTACAGTATGTGCAATGCTGAGAGATAGTGAGGTAGGGCCCATATGCACGACTCAAAGGCAGGACTCGGAAATAACACAAATTTAACACACAATGGGCAGGAATACATGGAACGATCACTGACATAGGCCTGGGGGAAACACATGGGCTTATGAGGGGCAGGTGAAACTCATGAGACATGAAATGGAACTAGCTTGGCTAGGAAACACAGGGCAAAGAGTGACATTGAACAGGCATGGAACACAAGGGAAACACTGACTATGACCAGACTAACAGACAGGGAACAACACACATTCAGGTGAAATGCACATTCATATGAAGTGACTTTTTGTAGATTATTTTTTAAACATTTCAATAAAGAACTTACCTTTTCCAATGGTTCTTTTTTAGAAGGTCAATTCACTGGCTCATTGATAACTCTCAAGTACCTCTTACCTCTGAAATACTGTATAATTATATAACGATTAATCATAGCAATTACTCAAATTATAGTAAATTAAAAGGAGCCTACATGAATATTCAACCAGATACAATATCCAACACAGATGCACTGAGCTCAAACAACTGACTCAAATCTATGGGGACCTTGAAAAGGATTTATGGATTAGACAATGATGAAAGTGGGATAGGTGAAGAACAGTAATAGTCTATTGAGAATAGACAACCGTGGTGAACAGGTGTGCGGTATAAGCTATACTGCATCTATTTAAACAATAAATTGCACAACAATTTAGTTTTCCTGTACATAATGCATTTTTGATGAGCTGGTCTGAATGGAATTTCACCATGGACTAAAAGCAAAGTAGCCTGATACACATATATTATATCTGTAAACCACTCAGCTATCAGATGCTTCCCCTTTCCTCAGTAGTTGGTGGAAGCTGGAAGATAGTGTCCACTGAGAGCACTATACACTCAAACATACACACACACACACACGCACACGCACGTGCGCATGCACGCACGCACACTTTTGCTTTCTCAGCACTCTGCATCATAGTCACCTCTGATCCTATTAGAGCCATCTGGCCACTATTACATTTGATACAGATTTAAGACTAGCCAGCTCTTTCCTATTCCATTACCACCTATCAAGAGAATAGAATGAAATAGTGTGGATACGTTTGAAGATGTGAGATAGCACAGGCTGTCCTGTACTGAATTACTGTGGATACTGTGAGGTTTAATAGCTGAGATACTACAGAGAGAGAACAAAGAATGTTATAGCTTTTACTAAACTGTATGTAATGACTGATGCATGTCTGATCACTAGTAATGATTGTAAGGATTGCTCTATTGCAATTGTTTTGCTAAATGAATCAAATGTTGTGAGCGGAGATGCCTGTAGCAGGCCCACTTTGTTACTTGGTAGTAAAATAAAAGTCAGAAATGTTGTTTTCTAAAAGCGTTTTTTATTTATTTGAAAAGTAGAAAAGTAAACAGTAAAAAGAATTGCACTAGTTTTTTCTAACACAATCATTTCAATTCTCACAAACACATCACAAAACAACAGAATAACAGACATTTCCAACCAAGGCCTTTCCGTCACATTGCACCAACTGTTTGGCTTTAGCTAGTTGCTAACAGTAGCTAACGACCGCTAACGCCGGAGCGCTCAATCTGGGACAAGACAACAGTAAATCTACGGTGCGGCGGCATAGTCCACAGTGTAGTCCACGACCGCCGCGTCGACCGCAGAAGGGTCCACCGGCTCAGCCATCGCCTCGACATCAGCGCCTGCCACGGGCTCAGAAGGGGCCACGTCAACCGGGGCTTCCACCAAGGCGGGGTCGAACGCGGCGGGGTCCACAGCAACGGCCGGCTCCTCGGCAACAGCTGGCTCCTCAGCAACAGCTGGTTCCTCAGCAACAGCTGGCTCCTCTTCCCCTTCAGCCGGGGCCGGTTCAGCCTCTGCTTCCTCGGCTTCCTCACCAACCTCATCAGAGTTCGGGGGGGCAGCAGCATTAGGTGCAGGGTAGAATCCATAGTGCTGTTATATAGGAAGGACAGGGTAGAATCCACAGTGCTGTTATATAGGAAGGACAGAGGTAGAATCCATAGTGCTGTTATATAGGAAGGACAGAGGTAGAATGCTTGGGGCATTACTGCAAAAACTCAACTCTCGGAAAGAGAAACAACTATAAAATAAGGGAACTATTACTATTACCGATACAACAGGAAATCGTATTGACAAGATTTTTGAAAACAAGTACAAATATGGTATCTGTTCACCCATACGTCCCACCCATGTCTTTCATTTGTCCCAACTTACAGGGACGATTAAAAAACAAGCGCGACTTGTGGTTAACCCTCCTATTATCTTTGGGGTCAATTTGAACCAATTCCATTTTTAACATCTCTAAATATATGATTGATATCAATATTTTTAATTACTTTTTATACACATTTATTTATGTGGTTTTGGATGATATTGAGGTCACTATAATGTGCAATTTTATAATCTTCAAAAGTATACCTCTACTTTTGCCCCTTAACCTACTGTACCATAACCATAGCCTCATGAGACCACCCAGATCTCGCGAGCTTCAATTTTATTTAGCATTATCAGTATCAGTCTAGAACCCCTCGGTGCAAAAGCGTTTTTCGCCCGTTCATAAAGTAACTGGGCCAATCAGCTGTTAGCTGAAGTGTTTACCAAGATGACGACATCAGGGTATGGCATGCCTTTTAGTTTCCATTGGCGCTCTGACTGATTTTAGCCATACTTATTGAGTAAGATAAAGTTAGGTAGTCCATTAAGGAAGTTTGACTGAAATGTATTAGCACCACCTTTGTGACAAATGCTTTTTGATTTGAGTGTTCCAGACTGATTTCTTGAGGTGAAATAAAATTAGAGTTAAAAACATATGACGTGTCAGGATAGAATTACAGAGCCAGCCTTTACTACATAAAGTCTGGGACACAGCCCTGGATAATTGTGTCAAGATCCGCCTACTTGACAGTGGTAGAGTTATTTTGATTGACATGCACAATGACTAACTACGTAACTCATCGATGAAGTCAGACGATAAACTTATAGAGAGTAATTTGTTGAGAAAGTTACCAAAACTAATGCATGTTTTCAGGTATTGTCTGTTAGATAAGTAGCTACGGTTACTGCTTAAAATAAATGTAACAACTGAAATTAGTATATAAAGCACTGCACTAGTGTCACACCGGAATTGCAGGTTCAGACATCATGAGTGACAATGCTAACAGCCAATGAAAATCGACTTCCTCGCTTCTGGGAAATCGGTCAAACTTAGAGGGTATGTATCAGATGTTCAGCACAGAGTTGCTTATGTGACGTATTGCTAATGGACAGAAAAGGCTGAGATTAGGTTAGAATTTGCCTTGAACATAATACATAATTATATTCTTGATAACAGAATTAGTTTCTCTTTAAAGATATATTTAATTCGTGAACAAAGATACATAAAGTACCTGACATAAACTTATAAAAACTTATAAAATATTGGGGTCAAATTGACCCCAAGGATAAAAGATGTTAGTAAATTTGAGGATAACAGGAGGGTTTTAAAGTAAAATGATCTTGAAAGCGTTACACATTTTTTCAAAATAGCACCTACAGTACTATTAGAGGACACGTGAGTGTGCTCTAATTACAAATATTTATTAATCATTATTAATTACAAATATTTATTTCTGTATGTAACATTATCTTTTAAAATTACGTTTATCTGAAAAGTGTTTCATCTGTCTCCGCTCTCCCCTACTTCTACAGTGACGAACACCGTTCATCAACAAAGCTGTAGCATTAAGCTTTGCTCCACAATGCATTTCGACGTGTGAGGCGCCGACGCGTAGCGCGGCGGAGCAATACTGTTTTGATTTGAGCTCGAAGTTATCAAGAAGGAATGACCATGCCTTTAATGATAGCCCTCCCCTTCATCATTACATTTGCAGCTCAGGAATGGTGCAGGTGTCAAGCTCTTCTCTGACCAACAGACAGCCATCTAGACGCTCGTGCACTTACCACCGCCTCCTCGTCTGAGCCGTCTCCAGCGGGCAGGGGGGGTGGTGGCGGTGGGGGGAGGTTCACAGGCGCGGCGGCGTTAGCCTGTGTGTATGGTAGTGTGAACGTCAGTAACGCACAGACGCAGCAATAATGAAGAACAAATGAGGAAATAATTGTTATAAAGCCCCCTGCTTTCCACAAGAGGCGGGAAGGAATATGAAACTCACCCCAGCAGCAGCTGCAGGGAGGAAGGGATTACCAGCACCTCCCTGAATTAATGACAGATGAATACAACACGCATAATTTAACTTCCCTGCTGGAAGGATTCGTCACACAATGAGATCAGTTTATTAATGAGATTTGGATTCGGTTTACTGAGCATGCAAGAGATTGTGGTGCTGCTTGTTTTCAATTCCATGCTGTAGAAGTGAAGGATGTGCGCCAGGAATGAATCAATACACTTAATTAAGTCATGTTGTTGCCTTAATTCTGTTATGTTGAGCAGACTTGAAATGTCAAAGCTATTCAACTAGCTTTGTATAAATTCTGATGATTAGTTAGTGTGTCAGTTGTAGAGTGTAACATCTTGCATCATTAAGCAATTAAACATGTTGTATTTTCGTTTTTTTTTTCTTTCAGTGTTAGTCATACTGTACATCCAGTTTCTAACCTGCTGCTGGAAGAGTCTGTAGAGCTCCATCCACTGCCTGGCTGCATTAGCATGTGCTGCAAACTGCTGTGGAGATACCAGTCAACAACAGTCAGACATGTACTGTAATTATACATCAATGAAACATGTCATTATAGTTTCATACACACGAACATAGTGTGCCACAGGTCTGCTGTCATGACAGAAGCAAGACCGAACATGCCACACATAGCAAAAATGGAAAAAACAATAGTAGTGTTTTACCTCATTGCTTCCACTCTCTGGAGCCTGCAAGCAACGTAACATATCAATAAAGAGCCTAACCACATTGCCCACATACACATCAGCATAGAGGGCTTCAGTTAAGTATTTAAATGCAAAGTAACTAAGTACAAATAGCTTGTTACTGTACTGTAGTATAATATTGTGCTATTTATGCTTTACTGAAGTATTTATATTAATGTACTTTGTCTTTATTGGCACAAACCTTTTAATTTGCATTATTACATTTTTTTAACATAACAGTACAAAATATTCACAAATTGTAAAAGCAAAAATGTCATAATACTGTATGTTAACCGATCATATCTTAACCCTTCAGTACATGAAAGGAATGATTAATTTGAAGAGTAAAAGCAACTCTTATTTGTATTTTAGTAAAATGTTTATTTGTTTGTTTATTTATTTGTACTTGTAAATATAAGTAAAAGGTACTTAAACATTGACTTGAGTCATATTCCAGTGAGGTATCTGCATTTATATACAGTATAATTTTGTCTTATGTGTCTACACCTATATTTTACAGTGAGCAGTTACCATCTATTGTCTTCATGCTGTTTGCTTTTTCTAAGTTCTAACAGTTTCTAACAGCGATAGGCATCTTATGTTTTATTTTATAAACCTAAACCAATGTTATCGTGACCAAACTCAATCACTGGTGTTTGGGACCAAACTTACAGGAGCAGCCAGGGTAGAGCCCAGAAGGCACATCAAAATGACCATTGGTGTCATCATTGTCTTCCTGAGAGAGAGAGAGAGAGAGAGAGAGAGAGAGAGAGAGAGAGAGAGAGAGAGAGAGAGAGAGAGAGATTTAATGTAACAGGCATACAGACGTATCACAAAACCTCTTTGGCTCAACTTCATAAAGAGTAGGCTACAAGGCAAGTTCTTATCTAATCACTTTGTTTCCAAATAAAAAAATAAAAAAACACAAACTCACCCTTTTCCTGTTGACGAGAGCAGCACAGTGATTATGTTCACCAAAAGAGACAAAGTCATACACTCCATCAATAAAAAGGGATACCATTTATACCCCTCAACAAATTCAAACAGCCAATCATATTCTGTGATTCAGTAAAACATGCAAACCACCATTGTTAAAAAAAAAGTCCTTACTCTCCATGTTTATAAAAAAATGTGTCTGGCTAATGCCTCTCTTATATTTAATTACATGCTGTGTGCAGTCAGTATGTTTATCGTGCATACGCCTCTAAATTGCCCTGAATGTAAAGCGTGCAAAGCAAGTGCGGTATGAGCTGACTTTACCATATGACTGGAGATAATGATTAAATTGTGCCTGTCAGGCTAGTCAAAAAGAAAAGAAAAATTGTAGCAAGTTCCTGAAGCAAAGCTTATGCACTGCAGAGTGCTGGAGCTAAGCTCTTTTGCTGCCTAAAATAAAAAAAAATGACATTGAGGTGATTTACTGTAGTACAGTAGGTCATCAGCTCACTGCTGTATATAATTGGCACTTATAACCACAGTCAAATAATTGTTATGATCACACAGATTTTCTTCTTCATGGTGTCTGGGATGGTTTGTTTGAGCTTGCTGGATGTAAAACACAAATGCCCCATGATGATATTGCCGGTAGATGTTGCATTTGTTATGCTGATAAAGTGTTTCCAAATCAGATAATGAATGACTGTAATATTTAGACATTCCTCACTGCATCTGTCTCAAAAACTGCTGAGGTAAAAGATACTAATCTCTGCTCTTTTGTTAATAATATAAAATTGGCACCCGGCACAATTCTTATTGTTTTTTTCAGCATCAAGAGAAGAGCTGGTGATCTTTACTTGTATGTCTTTTTTGTATTTCTCATCCTATTCAGACGCCACTGGTCTGACCTACTCACTTTGTCATCAGAGTGATTGTTTCAGTGTGTGAATGATTACAGTACTGTATGTGACTGTTAGTCTTGTGACTGTCATCAAAGGTCTGGTGGAAAAGGGAAATGACACATCCATATTTAGACAAAGTTAATATTTATGTGTATATAAATAACATAAAATATGTTTTTTATTTAACAGTTTCATATGATTTGCAGCTACACAATGCGTTTTGGATAATAAAATGTTTTGCTATTGATTGATGCATATTGATAAACTAATACATAGTTATTTTCAGGCCTCAATATCTGGACTATATGCCATTCATTGATTTGTTAGATTTCTATGGGAATCTCAACATATGGCAAAATAATCTGAGATTCTTCATATGTCTTGTCTAATATGCCCCACCAAACACATTGACACTAAAAAGTGGGGGACTTCTCATCAAAGTAGACCTTTATAGTACTGTACAGGTACAGTATGTGGCAACAGCTGAAAGGTGTAGAAATGAGAAAACTATGTAATGTGAAGCTCCAGGCAAAGGAACACGTGCAAGAGACAGGCATCTGTCATTGTTTTAGAGGATGGCGCCTGTCTATCATTCTGTCTTTAAGGGAAGTGTGAGAGATCTAATGTAAGATCTTGTTGTTACATGCAGGTCATTGGGTCATTGTTGCTACATGCAGGTCATAAAGATAACATGGCATATAGTACAATTGGTTAGCAGTGTGGTCACTTTTGGTGACCTGAAAGGTGTCATTTGTTCTGATTTGTGTTTTGTGCATTGTGTTTTACACATTAAAAATTAAGAATGCATATATATATTGTGTTTTGCATTTGTTTTCATATTTCAGACAGCTGGTTTAGTGAAAACTTTGAGTTTGCTAACTCTGAAATGAGGGAAACAGTGTTTTCTGTTTCTGGGGGCGTATTACAGAAACGTCCTAACTAGCAAATCCTATCTTAACTGTTTGGTCACCATGGTAATTCGAGTTAGGACCCGATTTAGGATGAAGGCCATTACAGATGATCAGTTCCTATCAGTTCCTAAATGTTCCTATCCTAACTTAAGATAGGAAAAGTGTATTACACAAGAATCCTAACTTCCCGAAATCTTAAATAAGCAGTCCTAACTTTAGGACAACTGATAAGATGTCCAAACTGCCACTGCGTCAGCTAAATTAACATAATAATACGTTGCCTACCGTTAGCTACGGTATGGCTGCTCTTTTATTTGTCTTACAAAATCATCTAAATGTAAATAGAAGGAACTTATTTGTTGAGAGGCTTATGGCAGACCCTACCAATGTTTTGCGTTTTGATGACAAAACCCTAGATACAGGCTACCCAGGGCCATGATCCTACGGCTACCCTACCCCGTAGCTGCTCGGCTACAGCTACCGTAGCCGAGGAGCTAGTACGGCCAGCTTTGGAGCAGCCGACCCGGCTTCTGGTGCACTCTCGGTTGTGGTGCAACTGTGACAAATGCCCTTCTTTTTGCCAACAGAGACTTCCAAAGTGAAGTGGCCGACTTGGCCAAATTTCACAGCCCACAATGTCACTGACCTTTTTGGCTGCTTATTACGGAGCATTGTATGTCGATGTGATAATGTCAACATGCCGATCCAAGCCCACTCACTTTATGTCCTTAGTTATTACGGTACCGTTGGTGAGAATTCACCAAAAATAACATATCTGACACGCGACTGACAAGCTCTCTGTGGTAGAGACAGAGCTGGAGGCTGATGGGGGATCATCATCAATTTCCCTAAGAGAGGTCACTGAGGTAG
>JAODUH010042340.1:0-20406 GCA_027564835.1 Typhlichthys subterraneus | reverse complement strand
AGAGAGAGAGAGACAGAGAGAGAGAGAGAGAGAGAGAGAGAGAGAGAGAGAGAGAGAGAGAGAGAGAGAGAGAGAGACAGACAGACGGATAGGCAGATAGACATGGGTATTCTCATTTTAAAAAACTGCCTGTGGGCAGTTCTCATTGATTTGATTTGATCCTGTGTACTCATCTAAGTCCTATATAAATTTGTGTTGGGATAGAAAGCTGTAGAAAGGTTATTTACAAGGCTATAATCAAAGCACGGTGCAAGCACACATGCTGTGTTTACACTTACAGATACTTTACTTTGTTCCAGACAGACAAAGATACCTTGTCGGTGTAAACCATCAAAAATGTGTGCACCGGTAATGTAGTTTGAGCATTCTCAGTGACATCATTAAGCTATAGGTTAAATAGATGTGAGGTGGTTTTTAACAACCATAATCTTGTTTTAATTGCCTTTCGAAACAAATTTCTGTCAGGGTTCTTGTTTTTTGCAGTATGCTATTAAATCATATTGTTGCCATATACATGTGGATGAATTAGCCATGACAAATACCACTTCCAAGTGACCCGTTTCCAAGTGAACATACTGTAATGGAAATTACAAGAGGATCTCCTCAGAATGAACCATCCACTCCAAAGTAAATATCTATGGTTCAGCATCAAGGATTTATTGAGCAATGGGATTAAAATAGTTAATTTAAATTAATTTGAAATCCTTTTCAGCACTTGACCTTAATAAAAAAGATAATATTATTTAGAAACTATTTTTAATGTTAAAAATATATATCTGTACAATAATTATTTCCATTACTGTAAATGTATCAAAACATTTCTGCTAAGTGCATTGCTTAATTCAATCACTTGAAAAACAAACTCATAATAATGGCTCATAAAATGTATGAAATCTGAAAGGTATAATAGTTTTTATTGTCTCTTTCTCTTAGCAGCCAGAAATAGTAATTATGAAATGCAATCTACAGAATAAAGTGTAATTCAAAATATTTTATAAATTAAATTAGTCATAAATACAATCATAGATAAGAACATCCCATCGCAGTAGTGATTATACTTAACAATACATGTAAAATGTCTACTCCATTCATATTAAAATGATAACATAATAACAGATATTGTTACAACTATCCATACACACCCATAATGAATGTTTAAAATATCAGTTTTTCTTGTAAAATAATAGCTGATCACAATCCAGATCTGGAATAACTTATTTATTGTCCATGAATTCTTTGCATCATATATTATATTTTCTGTTTTCTTTGCTGTTGGCTAGTTTATTCAACCTGTTACATGCACCTGTGTGATTTGACGGACAACACTAGACTGTAATATCTTTCAAAAGCTGTAACCTTCACTGAACAGGTTTAGAAAATGTTTGTGTTTTTCTGTGTGTGTTTGTGTGTGTGTGTTTAAGCATGTGTGAGAGCACGTGCACATTTCTGAAATGTGTCATGTCTTCAAGTGAGCAAATCCATGCCAGAGCACAGGGTGTTAATAATCCAGACATTCATCTCTATACATTTGAACTAGAGGATGCAATGGAGGCCAGTCAATGACACACAACAGTAACGCGCAATAGTAATACTGTTGTACCACACACACAAGCAAATCAAAATATACATATAATATTGTAATATTATATTATGTAATGTAATACCACAATAAAACACATCTGGCTTACTGTTAATTGATTCAGATATGTTGTTAAAGACATTCTAGAGGTTTGTGTTAGCTACTGAGTAACTGCTATGAGATCCATACTGCTCATATGTTGTGATGGCAATTTCTGTCAAATAATTGCTCTGACCAAGATCTTGTATATAGGCTATATGTATTATTCTCCCTGGAGAAGACCAGTACAGCTGCAGACATCCCAAAGAGTTACACTGACTGATAACAACAGTTTCTGTTCTCTGCCATTAAATAGCTTGTTGACTCTTTGCATTCTAAGACCCTTAAATGACCCGGTCCTAAAACAGATCAATCAGCTCAATCATTAGCCAGTGCACAGACCAGACCCTAAAGGAAGTTCTAAACTAAATAATTGTAATCATGTCAGAAAACAAACTTGTCTGGCTCTGTTGATACTTGAAGCACTAATTAAAAGACAACATTGCCAGTTAAACATTTTCACCTTCGTGCTTACAGATTCGAGATTGGGTGACAATGGCGCAGTGAGTAGAGCGGGGCGACAGGTGGTACAAAGGTCGCTGGTTCAATCCTGGCTAACTCCTCACCAAGTGTCGAGGTGTCCTTGAGCCAGACACCTAACCCTGACTGCTCCCGTTGGTTGGCCACACCTTGCATGGCAGCGATCGTCATCGGTGTATGAATGGGTGAATGTGAGGCAATACTGTACAGCGCTTTGTGGCCAGAAGGATAGAAAAGCACTATATAAATGCAGTCCATTTACCGTTATACAGTATATAATGTAATCAATAAAATAAACTAAAATTTCCATCACAATCTATGCACACACACACACCAACATTAAGTATTGTACTCATTCATAGAGCCAGATTTACTAAAGGTTTGCATGAGTAAAAAGGTGTGCAAACTTGATAACTTTCACAAATAACACGTAAGCTGATGTACTAACAGTGTGCACGGGGGACGTCTTCTTTCAAAAGTGCGAAGATAGCACGTATTGTTAATTTGTACGTTTGCCTTAATGAATATGCAATTTTGTGGTTTGGTTATTGTGAAAAATAATGGGAGGGAAACATGCAAATACATGAATTTACTACATGCAATGTGCTCTATCAAGCGAAAGCGATTTCAGGTGATTGCAACAGCATCTATATTTAATACGTTTGAAAGGAGCATGCAAACCGCCAAGTAGGCTCTGGTTGGGACTGAGATACGTTTTCCTTAGTACACCTGCATGACAAACTTTGACTCTCTGCCTGCCAGCACTTATAATGTCTGGAACATCGGGAATAAGTGTGGGTCTGTGTGTGTGTGTGTGTGTGTTTTGGTGGATGGGTGAGATGTGTGTGTGTGTATGTGTGTGCGTGTGTGCGTGTGTGTGGTTTTTGAGGAGGTTTTTAGGAAGTTAAATACCCTAAATAACAGTAAGACAATCTTTACATTATGCACATTCATGCATGGGGTCTCACAAATGAACCCCAAACAGAACATGAGGAATAAGTCTTGCCATCTTTTCATTGCATCTCAGGTCCTTTTTGTTTTACCTACGGCATTTACTTTCTCCCAGATACTGTCCCTTATGTTTTTTTTTGTTTTTTTTTATACATTCACGTCTCTGCTGTAGCTCACAAAGGTTTTTTGTCTCTTCCACAAACGCCTCTAATTCCATCGTATTGAATTTGCCTTTTGGGCTTACAGTCAGACTGATTTGTGTCCCGGCTCTCCAAGGCGGGAAAGCATTAAAACACGCAAACGTCTCATTTAAATACTGCCGCCCCCCATGCTGTTTGCACCGGCTGTCATTTACGCAGTGATTCTTAGTTGATCACCAGTAATATGTACTAAAATTACATGTGCAATATTATACAATGCCCACGCAATTAAGCACTTGTTAGTAAATCCAGCCCATAGAGTATTATTTATTTGACCAACTATTGGATACATTGCTAGATGATATTTTTTTATTCAGCAAACATGGTAAAATGTGGAGAGGAATATTGATCTGAGGCCATCTGCTGTGTAAAGCTAGGCTGGATGGCCGTCTGAGTGTCTGGCAGACTCACAGAATTGGTACACAATGACTTCAGGCTTACAGCTGGAGTGCAACAGCTCACAGCACGCTACACAGATATATCTCTCTCTGCTATCACGGCAGGCAGCATTGACTTGCACTGCTTGATGGGACAGTAACCACTCTATTGTCTTAAAGCTACCACATACTGTAGTACCACCACGATCATACAGTAATAATACAGTATACAGATCTGAATTTGTCATGGCAACATATCATTACCAAAGACAACATAACCTGTCAATGTCTTGTCATTGGGTAATGACAAGTTGTCATGACAAAGACATTGACAGGTTATGTTGTCTTGGGTAATGTGAAGTTGTCATGACAAAGACATGGACAGGTTATGTTGTCTTGGGTAATGACAAGTTGTCATGACAAAGACAAGAGTTGCGTATGTGTTATAGTGCTAAATTGACGTAGAGGCTGAAACTACTAAGATGCTTTCATCAGCAAATTACTGTAAATATTGTGATGTAAACATTTTGAAAATATTGTAGTATATTTAGTTTTCCACTTTCCCCAGTTCCTTTTAAAAGTAAAAAACTGATCACATGTGAAATCATAACCAAGGAACGCCCTCTAGCCTATGCAATCTGCTTTTGTCATGTCTTGTCCACACTAAGAGCCAAAAACATAATTGAAACACTGCATCAAACCTGAGAAATAACAACAACCGGAAGGGTATGCCCGGCTATGATTAACACATCTCATCCTTCTGTAACCTAAATTGTGCCACTGCAACTGTAACAAGGATTTGTTTGCAACAGTATTTTCTTTTTCTTCACATTTTGCAATGATCTGTGATCCCAGGCTAAAATGCATTTTAATAACAGAGGTATATTCTCCTTACGTGTCCGAAGTGGAGCCGAGTACATTTTATTAACCCGTCTATCTCTCCCCTCCTCATAAAACTAACACTAGCAGAAACGTTTACACCGTTGCCTGTAAACATCTGTGATAACCCCGTTTCCTTTTGATCACACACAGTGATGGACAAGTGTTCCAATTATCTCCAGAACATGACATCTGCTGCCAACAACACACCGGGACTGACTGTGCTGTTACTGCTGAAAGATTTGAGTGACACCCCGTGACAACAAATCTTGTGACAGCAAATGATACTCTCTCACACACACACACAAAGCAGGGCTTTTAAGCCTCTGCATGTTCTGTGGCTGCGTCTCGTCATTTCCTTTCCATCACTTTATTAATCCCAGCCCCCGCCTTTGTCACGATAGCTTCTGGATTATACACATTACTATTCTGGAGCTGGGAGCTTTCTTCCTGATGAAAACTAACTGTGTGTGAATGCAAGGGACATGTTCCCAATGCTAACCCACCTCCAAGTATGGCACGGGAGCGACAGAGGGAAAGGGATATTCCCTAAGCTGTCTCTCCTCATCCAGGAATTTCCCCGCCCTGCCGTTGTACGCTGGCTGGAAAAGGCCGTAGTTGAGCACGTCCTTCAGGCTCTGGTTGAGGGTGCACAGTATCCGCTGTTTGGACAGCCAGATCGGCGCGTCCACGTTGAATTTCATGCATTTCTGGAGAGACAAGAGGGGTGAAAGATTGGTCAATTCACTCGTTGGATGTGGGTGAAGGAAATAAAACAAAGCAAATAAATACTGCCCCACTGCTAGACAGGATCACACATCATTTGTAAGTGTGGCATTCATTGACCTTCCACACGCCATGGTTGAGGGAAAAGGTAATACAAACCTATGCCAGTGTCATATCCATAATCCATAAACAATTGACACGGGTATCGTAGCATATGAGCAATAGCCGACAATGTTCTGTGCTAATTTTCACAAAAGGTCATCCCCGCAGCCCTTGACAGAGGCAGCATTACGGAGGTAAAGCATTTCATCAGGAGTTCCCCTCTCTTATGCCAACACATGATGCCATTCATTTTCAATCTTAATAAAACTGATATGAAAATGAATTAGCATTGTGTCTGGCTGGCAACAGCTGGACTATATGAACTTTATTGCACTATTTGATGTACCAGTCACAAATAGAACAATGTGAAGGTCAAGAGCCTGTACTGTAGTGGACACATCTAAGAAGTATTATTCCCTCCGTTAGTGTGTGTGCTCTAATGACTGACAGCCATACCCCAGGCATTATCTTTGTGTCATGCTGTCACATTCAGGGCACATTTGGTCATTGCAGAGGCTTTTAGGAGGCAAAAATCAATGTCACTTTTGCGGTTTCTTTGTAATGTGTGTAGAGAGTTCGTGTTACATGTTTGAAAATATGTGATCAGAGCCCTTCCACATTTACTGCATTGTGGAGATGGAAGGCAGAGAAAAAGATGAAAGAGACAGAGAGCCAAAATTAATAAATCATTCTCTACAACTGACTGATAATGCCAACTATATCCTGACCATTGTCACTACGCTGGCTATATCACTGTCACCCAGACGGTGCAATTGGCAATAAATGACCTAAAAGACAGCTCAGTGACACACATTCAGATAGGGTCAGGTATGAAACGCGTATGACAGCTTTGACTGAATCCTCATATAATGTGCCGTATCTACTCCTCATGTTGGTCCTCATGTTGGTCCTCATGCAGTGTGTGTGTGTAATATATGCTGTCGACAAATGGCACATAGAACACACTCCCAAAACACGCTCTTACACAAATGCTACTAATTCTCATCTGCTCTACTGGGAGTCCCAAGCTCATCTTGCACAGATGTAGGAAGTTGTTTTTCCCCCACAAACGTTGCAAAACCGGCATCAAAATGGCTTTGAAAATGTTCCTTTACATGTCAACATCATCTTTGGTCCACATTTAAAAGAGAGGGGAAGGAGGAATAGGAAGAGGGGACATAGGATGAAAATGTGCAATGAAAGAACTTGTTTGCAACACAGGTACAAAGCATTAAATGAACACTTAGACGTACATTTAGAAACCCACACAGGCAAGGCTTATGATTTAAAATCAAGAAAAATTACAACATATTCAGAACTTTTCCATTTTTAATATCTGGTAATTGCATTTTTTCCCCTGAACTAAAGAATGAAGATATGTATAATCATAACACAATCATAACACTTGAATGCATTTGATTTGTTAATCTTCAATACTTGGCAACATTGCATATTATCAAACTTACAATGCCCTGGTCAGAATGCATCTTGGTTGATGCTCTCTGTCTTGATGGCCAGTGCACAGTGATAATATGTTACAGTCGCGTACGGTACGTGTCTATATGTTGCATTTTGTCTGATGTCACGGCCGATCGTTGCACTAGTGACATTCATCTAATCACAAATGGTAAGATGTCACTATAGCACACATTACCAAACACAATGTTTGCATAATCCTAACTAGTGGGGTATAGCTTTTGCCTACATATTTATTACCCATGATGCAATTGTGATAAGCATGGCTGTTTACATTTACATGTCCTCGTTCTGTTACTTCAAGTGGAACAAATCCTGATAATAACTGCACCACAGAGGAGCATCAGTATGTCAAGCGCGTTGCGTGTGCGTGTGTGCGCGCGTGCGTGTGCGTGCGTGCATGTGTGTGTGTGTGCATGTGTGTAATAGAAAGGAGAATTGTGAGATAAACGGTGAAATGTGCCAGGTTTCTTCATACGATACCAGTGGGCTTCTTTCTAAGTACACACATGTCTCAGTACTTGACAGAAACGGACTAGCCTGTCAGCTATCCTTTAGGAGAAGATGACCTTTAAGCTCAGTCCACATTCACAAGACATGCTATTCAAATGTCTTGGTATTAGCTTCTTGCCTGCCTCAGAATAATGAGTCTGTATGCAAGCAAAGGCACTTTCAAGAGAGATTAAGTAATTAGATTAGTAATTATAATAAATTAATAAATAACACATCTAATAAATGGTTTGGTAAACGTAAGGAATATTAGAATACAATAAAATAAATTGTAAATATTTGCACACAGGTAGGCTACATTTATCACCTCCTTTTTAAATACCGATTGTTGATAAGTAACTACGGTACAGTACACCGTTTGACATATGATGAATGCTGTTTTTCCCATGGCAATTTATAGAAATCGTTACGGTATGAAGATCAAAAAGATTCATGAATTGCCTTCATTAGCACTGGACACATTATTATTGACACAATAATCATTCGGTCTTTGATACACAGACATAAAAGTTACCATTTGTATTGTATATAGATTCTGTCTACATTAAATATGAGAAATATGAGAAATGCACATTGTTACATTAATGTAAAGTCTGCTGTTTGTCTCAACAAAAATCTTCCAAATGTGTAATTTGTCTGTGTGGCGGAGGTTTGTCTCCTCTGGGAAAATGCAAGGGTGACTCCCATTTCTTCTCATCAGCCATTACATTTGTTTGCTTTTGTTCACTGAAATAACCTTGGATTTAGTTCTCAGGGAGACAGAACGCAGTTTGTGTGTGTGTGTGTGTGTGTGTATGCGCGCGCGTGTGAATGCATTCGTGACTGTATGTCTGTCCCCACACGGCTGCGTGTTTGACACAGTCCACTACAGACAATCTATTGCATGATTGCGACCCTGGAACCATGCCTCTTGAACACTGATGTATCTCGTGAACTACATTAAATAGACATCTCACATGTTATATACTGCTCATCATAAAGTGAGCACATTCTGTATGGTTTTTCTCTATGTTTGGGTGATTTATGTTTCAACACAAATATGTTTTCAAAAAATCTTAATACACATTACATACAACAATACATTCTAATTCTCAACATCACATGGGTGCATCAAGCAACCCACATGTCAAAATACACGGTAAACCCAGGTAAGTAGGGTAAGTAATTCTCGCTTGCTAACTTTGTACTTAAATCAAAACAAAAACACCTCTCCCTTCGATGTCTTCCTCAGAAGCTCCACCCCACGCATTGGAAATGCAATGCAAAGACTAGGGTATTGTTGTTGTGAGCGGTGTTCGCCTCTTTGTTTGTGTTCGTATTTACAGCGCCAGAGCTGTGTAGAAGTACCGGATTATTTTATCAGCATGCACAGAAACGATAAGATAGTGGACTGTGAGGAGATTTTTTGAGAATTTGGTGTATTCACTTACAATCGCTAACTATACCTTTAAAACATGGGTCATATAGCTTATTTCTGCACAGTGCTTTGCCACAACCACGGGTCAGACAGTAGCTTACTCCCAACAATGAGGTGGCAACACAGCCTCTGAGTAAAGGATTTCATCCTCAGACACCATGCACGAGAATTAACCGTATAATCTGCTCACAATCATGATGTTATCTATTTTTCAATGCTCTTATACTGTATTTCTATTGAGAGAAGATTATTTAGCCCAGTTGTTTTTTTTGTTGGTTATTGTTTGATTCCGCTGCCTGTTATGAGAATAAAACTCTTTGAGCCATATCCTAAACCAGGGCTATTCAACTCCGGTCCTGGAGGGCCGCACCCTGCATGTTTTAGATATTTCCCTCATGTAGTTTGCTGTTTTACATATATATTTTAAAATGACAAAATATTTTACTTCAGTTCATCAATAAAGGCATAATACCGATCCCATAATACCGCCATAATACAGATCTGGTAACATGTCAAAGCTTTAAACAGTCAGCAGTACTACTCAATAGCTGCATTTACATGGACCCTATTATTCCGATTGGAAACCAGAAAGAAAATTCTCCATTGAATTAGATTACTTCCTGGTTGCGTTCTAATGCGCATGCCCCGTATTACGTTTTGTTTGATGCCGGCGGAAAATATTCTGCACAGCCACTGTACAAAGCATGGATGTTTTATAAGAATGGTAAAAAGTCTGGACAAAACAATTGCGACTCACGCAAATAAATGAATGGGAGTTCTGGAGCAGTACATTTCTCCACCAGTCATGCAAATGGCCTCACTCTCTGACATACCTACAACTAGAAGCTAGCTGGTTTTAGCCATTTGCTAGCAGGACACGTTACATTATGAGCTAGATAATGTGTGCATGTTTAACATAAATTCCACTAAGTTGCGATGGAGCATATTACACCAGACAAGATTAGGTGACATCACATGTACACAGGTATCCCCAAATTGTCAATCGGAAAGATTCCATTCAGAAAGACAAAACAGTGTCCATGTCCAGCTGGTGTAGTGCTACAAACTGCACAAATTGTTTAACATCAACTCTCTGCAAAACAGTGGGACCACATAATATGTCTGAGCCATTAATGACTTGCCTAAAGTACCTGTCACAGAAAGACCAATGTGTTAATGCAAATGCATTTCCAAAGGGTTTCTTTGTTAAATGTACAGTATACCTCCTGACAACACAGACTATAATTAAAATGGTCCCAAAATAACAGGTTTTACATGTCAGCCTGCCTTTACATCAAAAATATTGCCTTGAGCTAATTAAAACACATTTAACGGCATTCTAGACAAAAACGTAAATCTATTACCCATAATCGCATTAACACCAATTGCAACTTTTGAATTTAAAGCTCCATTGATAATGGGGTAAACTGGCAAGCTATCTGGTTACTACAGTACAGCTGTCGTTTTCTTACTTGGCTTTCAGCACTAATTTATCAGGCTCATTTATTTGTGCATTCATTCATTCACTGTACTTGCAGAAATAACTTTAGGAAATGGCGGTGGCACAGAAGTGATTGCTATCAGTTTAAAAACAAAAGAAAATGAGAAAGAAGAGAGTTTTGCTGGGTTATCAATAATGGGTCTGTTCAAATCTTAAAGGCCAACACCCACTGGCGGCGGTATGCGGAATACACTTTTATTAAAGCTTGAAATGCAAAGACAAATTGACGGAAGAGCTCAAATATGTGCAAAGATTCAAATAAACTCCATGGAATTGAAGCTCAACAAATAGCCGTGTTTTAAACTCTGACATCTCTTGACGTGCGTCAGACGCCAATAGTAGACGCCGGCCTTACTATAAGCAAACCTACAACAATGGTTTAGATGGAGAAAAATGTACAGACATTATGCCTTTGAGCAAGGTATCTAGGCTGTGCTGCGATCACGTTTCTTAGCAGCTATTGGTGGAAAACAATTTACTTGGCCTCCGGAAATTAATTTGTGAAAGTGTGCAGCAGAGCAATGCTGAAAATGAGAAAAAGGGGGCTTAGCCAAGCTAGCCCAAGTAAATAAAAGCTATTCCTAATAAAAGCTTAAGCTCTGCCTCTGTCTTCCCCCAGCCTGTGCTATTCCCCTACTATGTGCTCTCCCTTCTGTCTCATCTCCCCTTCTCCAAAGCCTCGCCTTTGAACTGCAATGCAGAGCCAGCCTGATTGGATACAACACACACAGTGGGCAGGCAGAGGATAGGGAGAGAGAGTGAATAAGGAGGGGAGTCTCAAATCCAAGGACATGTAAAAGAGTTCTTAAGGAAGGCTACTTTGCATTTCTGTATTATTAGAGTGTGTACTTGGCGTGCGTGTGCTAGTCTGTGTAATAGAATGGCCACCGTGCAGGGTATTCTTTCAACTGTGTCATGTTCACCCATGTGTGTATGCTCCTGCTCTGAAGCCTGGATGCAGGCCTGGTGTTTGACAGAGCACGGCAGTACTATGACGTGACTGTCAGGAACATCCGCTGAGTTCATTCAGGAAACGTGCATACCTGTTCTTTTAAAATATGGACTTGTTTGCACATATATAACATACAGTATCTAAAGTGTTTGTAAAGTAAACATGTAAAGTAAGTAATCAGAATGACTGCATGAGCAGAATGTTTTAGGAAGTGCAATTCCACACGCTCTAGTGACTGACAGCGGTGTCATGGACATTCAAACTAGAGATAAAAAAAGGGGCACAAACTCCTGCAAAAGGAATCAGCTGCATGCTTTGCTGGCATACAGTAAGTACTATATCGGTTCCTCTTAGTGTATGTGTGCCGGATGCTAATGTGGACAAGTGCCATACAAGGCCTATAAACCTTTCTATCTGATTTTGCCACTGCACTTTCGAGGTATAACCTAGTACTATATATAGCAAGCAAATGAAAGCCAACAAGTGCAAAGGCTCAGCGGCACAACCCCATCAATATTCCGTGGATTTTATAACATTCCGTGGATTATGTAAGAGGAAAAAAAAGCCAGCTGTAGAAATAAGATAACGGACGGTGGAGGAGGGATGGTAGAAGGGAATTACCTAAATGTAGGAGCGCATTAGAGAGAGCAGAGGGTGGACAAAGATACAGTGCGTCACAGAGGCTCAGAAACGGCTCCAACCTCTTTTTTTTTTTCCTCTTCTTCTAGATCGGCTCTCAAAAGAAGTGGCTGTCACTCTGCCCGAAGGAGGTGCATTTGTGTCTAGCGTGGTAAGAGTGCTTCCAAGCCTCCACCCAGTCTTGGGTGGAGAAATGCTGTCGCACAGTCGTATGTGGTGTTCTGATTTGTCGCCATTGGCATGGGCAGGGCCACGTGGTCTTGTGTATATATCTGGCAATATCATCAAATATATGTCAAAGTCATTCAAACACTGGATATCACACACACACACACACACATTTGAGTGGTACAGCCCTCAGCCCCAGCCTTGTTCCATTCACCCCTTTATACTCTCATCAAAAGGCCTTCACAACTTGTCTGTTTAAACGAGGGGGTTAAGTGAGCGCTGATTGATAAGGGGTGGTTCAGGTATATTATTGCAGAGCTGTATGACAATAATGAGCGGAAGAGTGTGGAAGGAAAAGAGGATGCTCCCTATCCTCTGTTTCAATTATAGTTATGCCAAAAAGACTGTCACGGGAAAAGACCCATCGTTCTCACCACACTGTACGTCTGGTTCCATATGATCTACTATGGCTTGGTCGCTCCTAAGACAAAGACTCAGAGATAAAGGTGAGCTCGCTGAGACGAGAGTGGTATGAGGTCCTCATAACACATAATGCTGTTTCCTTTCTGTAGCTAAAAATGGAACGGTTGAGTTTGATATGGTTTGCTGAACAGACAATGCACAAAGCTATGCACTCTGCTCTGCACTGTAAACACAAGGAAGCACGCACACAGAGCGACGGGCTTACTTGACCGCATGCTCAAGATGCCGTTCAAGGAGATGTGTCATCCATCTAGATGCAGTGCGCTCGTGTTTGTTTGGTGCGGACGAGCCAATGTTCGTGAGGCATGGATGGAGTCCACCCAAGGTTTTATCTCCAAAGGCGCAGATGGCGCCCTGGCCGACCGGTCTCAATAGAAGGGTTTTGTCGATGCCTTTTAGAAGGAGGTGACACATGGACAGAGGAAGAGAATGGCGGGTTGGGGAGGAAGAAGTCAGAGCGAAGAGCAGAGGAAAGTGCAAAGATGATAGAGTGTAATGACTCGCCAGTAGCCCCATCTCCATCTCCCAGGACCTCTGGCTGTCCCTGCCCAGATGACTTACGCTCTAATTAACAGTGCTGTGCCTCCTGCCACATGTGGGGGGAGCAGAAGGGCTTGACACCAATCCCCCCGAGGGAGAGGAAAGATTACAAATACAACCACTTCTAACATGTTTTTGATCAGCGTGCAGGTCGACTCATGCAGCCGACATGCTGCTTCTGCCTCCGCTGTGGTTTAAACTCTTTATAGTCCTGCAGCCTATATAGATATTAGGGATGGCACAATCCAGTGTTTTCAGTCCCGATACCGATACAGACACCGGCACTTTGAGCCGGTACCGATCCGATTCCAGTGTTAAATTAAGTTTTAAGTTAAGTTGCAAAGTAAATGACAGACAATTTCAATTTTAGGACTTGGATGCATTTTAGAAACCTGCTGCTGATAGTGTGGCCTGGTTAGGTTAGACATGGCTGATGCTTGACAGTAGGTCTACGCGTGTACATTTATTTAATTGGATCAGCCCCATGGATCGGTTACAACTGTCCAAACAGATACCGATCCAGCTATTTAAGTCAGTATCAGACTGATTTCCGATCTCAGTATTGTATCGGTGCCATCCCGAATAGATATACTGTAGCATTGGGATGTTTTACATTTGTTAACACACCCAGTCTTTGATTCTTTTGCAAAAAAGCTCAAAGAAATCCCTTCAGATTTTTCCCTCTGAACATTCGTTATGTACTAGTACGTACGTTCTTAGTTTCAGACAAAAATGTAGGCTATCGTTGTTGTTTTGGTAAACATCAGATTGATTGTAGCAATACTGAGGCCACATCCACATTAGCACTGATACATATTCAGGGTATACACGGATAACAAATTGTATACCATGCTGCCACACTTTTAGCATGCGTAATCAAACTATCTGCATACAGAACTGGTTACCCCGGGGGAACAGGGCTCTACAGTGTGACCATTTCACTCGCAAATGCGAGTAAAAATGTTGCTGTGTCAACATGAAAAGATATTTAGGCGCACTTTGTGCGAGTGACAACTTCTAGCCAATATCTTCGCAGCTCAAATATGCGCATCGTTAGTAAAGTGTAACTGCACCCTATCTCTGAGTCTGACAACAACTTTATAACCAGCCAGGTCCTGGGTGATTGTTAACGGATATGACGTGTATTTCTTTTTTCAGCACATAAAATGCAGATTTTTTTAAAAACTGTCATTTTTAATTTAGTCAGCGTTGATGTGTCTCATCACAGATTCCTATTACTTTGTTTTGTTTATTACAGCTCAAACAACAAATGTTTGAGTGCAGTAACACTTTAAGTCCGCGTGCACACTGAGTTGCCTGTTCCAAACATGGTTCCAAAGAGGGCGAGTGTGTAAATTGTGTTTATCGTTACCATAACACCATCCACACAGGTAGATGTATATTTTTAGCTGCTTGAATACAATTTTTAAACTGAAAACAAACACTCCCACTTTAGCTGCCTTGTCATCACTGCTAGCTACGGCTAACAAGTTAACTTTTACACTTAACTTTTCGACAAGTTCGACAAATCTATACAATGGTCTATGTGAAAATGTAACAATTTTGAGCAAACCTAAAGACAATATTTTCTGAAAGGTCTAAAATTATAATGTAGGCCTAATCATCTCTCCCCTGTCAAAAACCAAGCTATTCAGACATATGCAAAATATAGAGATGAACAAAAACTAAATACAACTAAATACATAAATGCATAATGGTGATGCATTATGCTTGCCCTAAAATAACATTTGGACTGTGCTCCCAAATAGTCGAGTGCGGCCTCATAACTTTTTGGCCGCGGTCCTACATTTTTTAACTTAGGAGCATGTGCTCCTTGGGAAAAAAGTCAGCGTAGAGCCCTGGGGAATACGCATATACTCTAGTACAGAGCTATTCAACTATGGTCCTGGAGGGCTGCACCCTGCATGTTTTAGGTCTCTCCCTGCTCCAGCACGCCTGATTCAAGGTTGTTAGATGCCTGATAACGACCCGTTCATTTGATTCAGGTGTGTTGGAGCAGGGAGAGATCTAAAACATGCAGGGTGAGGCCCTCCAGGACCGGAGTTGAATTGCCCTGCTGTAACTGAACTGCGCTTGCCCAGGTTGCTAAACATGTGATCATATGCAGCCCCTCTGTGACATTTCATTCATAGAACGATACAGTAAAATACATTTTCAAAGTACTGTAACCAATTATAGCTGGGGGGAAAACACAAACTGCCATGATGGGAGTAAACAGTATAAAAACAGTATCCTCATCTCAGTAAGGCACAACGCTGGAAAAGAGACAAGGACAACATTATACAATTTTTACCTATATTTGCATTCTTGCTGTTTAACTATTTTTTAGCTAACCCTCGCCAAAATCCTCACCTGCCAAATGTGTTTTGTCATGTGATCTTGCATGTGACGTTAGCTTGTCTGTAAATCTCCGGTATCAGTGGCCATCTTAGGCATCGAACACGGCGCATTCAGATTTCTCCACCTCAGGAAGAGAGTTAGAAAAGCTCCGGATTCAGCCCGAAGTGACATTTGGATACAATATAAAGGAAATCACATGCATGTCATAGTGACGCCTGATGGGTCATTAGTGAGAACAAAGGATTCAGATGTAGCTAGGCATTCTGTACGCAGACGATGGTACTATCGTTTTTTGCCAATTCTCTTTTCTGTACTCTCTAAAACAGTATGAATAAAAACATCTAGAAGAATAGCGTTCCAGGCCCTTTACAATTGCAATGTTTACAGGGGTGGGCAATCCTGGTCCTGGAGGGCCGGTGCCCTGCATGTTTTAGATCTCTCCCTGCCCCAACACACCTGATTCAAATGAATGGGTTCGTTAGCAGGCGTCCAATGACCCATTGATTTGAATCAGGTGTGTTGGAGCAGGGAGACACCTAAAACATGCAGGGCGCCGGCCCTCCAGGACCAGGATTGCCCACCTGGTTTAGAAGGTCTGTCATCAGGTATAGGAGCATAAGTGCAGATGAGCAGTGCATTTCCATCACAAGCAAAGTAATAATGCAACGATTTACAGTATTAAACCACAGATGCCAACTTGTCTATTCTGACTCCTATAGGAAAATCCCAACTTGCTTAACATCAAAGTGAACATGGCATCGATAGTTTGCATGTTACAGTACATTCGCCTTACAAGGTCTTGATGATGACATGGAATTACACGCTATTTGATGTACAGTACAATATGTCTTTAAACAAACATGATGCAGAAGAGATCATTTATTGCAAACAAAGCTCAAAATATATTTCTGCTTCAAAAGGTGGCTGCACATTTCATTATTTATTTTTCAAATATGGAAGATGAATGGCATACTAGTCGGTTTTAGTTTAAGTAAATATTTTGTACAGAAGAAAAAGAGACACTTTTCCATAAAAATTCCTTTAGATTCTGATTAAAACAACTGATCTTTCTATTTATATTGAAACCCTTCCAGAGGCCTATATTTTATTCACAGACAATACTAGTTGGAAGCTATACACACCCACACCTTTCCTCCAGCCTTTAGGGCACCTGGTATAATTTACCAAAGTGTGCGAAATGAGAAAACAATCAATGTTTCTCTAACCACATTATTTATATGAGGTGACAAATAAGTGTGTGGGAACGGGAATCAGTTACACAGTTTGAGGCAGTAATTAAAAGTTTGTTAGATGCTCACTGGCCTGTGGAGAGCAGACACAGGCGCGGCAAGTGAGGTGTGCCAAATGCTTACGCAACTCATCAACCGTTGTTTAGCCTCGTTAGATCTCGCAAAATAGTTCCAGGCTAATTTTGGGACCTTTTATTTGAAACGTATTGACTTTGGTCATAGGTCTTAATGCTATTCCCTCCAGCCTGGTTTGTATCTCATTTAACAAGCCTCATCACACTCACTCAACAAGTACTTTGTCCCGACAACTAGTGTACTGTATTGTAATACACAGCCATATTCAAAGCCCGATAAATAATATTTGACTTTTTTCAGCATAACACCTTTAGTTAAATCTAAAAATCAAAGATGCAGTTTGAAAAATACCTGGTTTTGCATTTCAACTCAATCTACAGTATCTATTTTTCGTATTTTCTGGGGCATTCTGCAGACACGTGCATGGCAAAAAGCAGGACCGCAAATAATTAAAACTGAACAGCGATAGCATAAATCTTTACACAGAGCATGCAATCCAAACTCATCTGATAATGATTAAACAACAATTAAAAGACATTGCGTATCCATCTCATTCTGTGCCTGTATAGTTATATACATTCATTAACATGAACTATTATAGCTTGTTTCTATACTCAGGCCTTAAGTGCATGTGGGGTGCCACATTGGGGTTTACACAGTGTAGTCTCTAATCTTCTCTGTCCCACAGCATGCAATGATATCACCCTGGGGTCTAGATCTAACTATTACGTATTCTACACCCCAGGGTAATGAGGAAAGAACAGCACGATTCAATTAACTGTGGTTAATGGGCTTCCATTAAGATTCAGACACTTTGAAACACATGTAATTGCACTCGTGCGCGAGTGCGCACCCACGTACGCTCACACACGCACACACACACACACACACACACACACACGCACACAAATAAACAAGAGCTCACATTTCCTTAATTATAGGTAACAGTTCATGATACATGCTGTCCATTTGATATCATTATTTGAGTTTAAATTTAACTTGAGTTTAACTGTGTTACAGTAAAGTAGCATGTCGTCATAGAAAAATATGTCGGAGAGATTAGCCTGTAATCTAGGTTTAGGAACTCTAATTTAGCCAAACAGAAATCATTGTAGAATCTGATTATTTTCATCCACAATAAAACTAAGAGATTGTGATACGGTACTTGCAATATATTCTTAGTGAAAAGGTCACCTACATTTTTGTAAGGGACTATATCAACAAGAGTACACATTAAACAGATTACTAACAGAAAAGACAGTCAATTACAATACAAATAAATGCAGATGTTTGTAATTCAGCAGTGACAATACTGTAAGCAGTCTTATTTTAGCGACACATCTCCTCTACCACTAAAACATTCACTGACCTGTAGAGAATGTAGGTTAAAATGACACATTTGTGAAGAGCAATATGGTAAGATAACATCTAGAGTAGGGGTACATATTAATAGCAAAGTAAAAATATCCCATGGTGCGTATCTATATTTTATTTTATTAGATTTATGTCTGCCATCAGCAAACCCCTTCAATGAGACATTGTTCTATTGTTATCATACTACAGGATCCAGGACACAGCAAGATACAATCAATTCAAAAGTCATTCAATGCTAAAGAGAGCAGCAAATAGAACAAAATTGAATCCGTAGATTCAACAGCCCCTTATCTCTTATCTGTAGAGGGTTTTGGCCTTGCATCCATATAGAAATATGCAGGTCACATTCACTCCCTCACTGTAGCCTGTGCTCGGAATCTGAGGACAAGACCTAATACATGGCATATTATGGCTCTTTGTACAAACTGTAACTCTAGGGATATTTACCATGCATATCACACACTACAACAAATGCATGTGCATCGGGAACATATTTATGAAGAGATGAGAAGCTCCAGCTCTGATGATTAGCTTTGTTTTGAGGATGACTGAACAATGACAGACGGAAAGTTCTTATGGACATATCTGGACATTAGGCAGCCATCTTAGCCTTTTGGGCTAGCAAGATCAAGCTCCTATCTAAAGAAAGTGGTGGGGGGGAAAACCATAACTGCACTGTAAATGGTAACTGGCACATATAAACTGTATACTGTAGAATCTATCTGATTAGGACTGTCAGTCGATTCAAAAATGTAATTCTGATTAATCACATGCTTTCCGTAATTAATTGTGATTAATAATTGTTTTATTTATTTTAATAATAAAATAAATACAATAATTTGCACATAGCTGGCATGTCTAAAATTACAAAAATAAAAACATTTAGGTTAAATTTAGTTACAAATATGCAATTTGTTTGTCGTAATTAATTATGTAAATTGTGCAATTAATCGTGATTACAGTTTTAACTGAAAGCCCTACTTCTGATGAAACACACCAAAAATATGGTTTAAAAAAAATGTTATTACACAGATTGCATTTCTACTGTGCACATTCAACCTCTACAACTGTGCGCTTGCGTCAATGCAACCACACAAATGGTATAGGTTGACAGTTATATAGAAACCAGTTGGCTTTTTTGGGAGGGGTGAGTAAGGTGTAATAGTTGCATACAACCATGAACTTAGGTGTTATTGACTCCTCAGGCCTCACATATGGATTTATATTCCGAATAATATGTAAGTGGTCTGCGTCTCCTATATAGTTTCCCTACCATAACCTCACACATGTATCACCCATGCAGCTAGATATGGATAGTGTCTCTGTTGTATTTTAGCCGTTCAGCAACCAGGCAGGCTGCATATAGACAGAAGACTGGGAGAGGCCTCTTAAGCTAACCCATTATCTCTCTGCATCCTCTGGTTTTTGGCCAGAAGCAGCACGACACAGAGAGGTATGCTGCATCTTAAACACTATAGAAGACAGACGCAGCACGACACAGTCTGCATCCACTGTGTGCATTCATCAAATGGAGGATGGAGAGCACATTTGGGGCACCCCTTTCTGTTACAGCACACATGCAGGATTTAACCTGCCCCCTTCATGGCTGCATCAGTCAGTTTCATTTATATTGCATAACATCTACTATTCATAACAGGGCCAGTATAGTCTAGTGGTCTCGGTGTTGGACTCCCAGCCTGAAGGTCGTGGGTTTTGAGCCCTGGAGTTGACCTACCTGTGAATATGCTTGGGCAAGATACCTAACCCTTACCATCTCCTTGTAATATTTGTAATTGTCGCTTTAGATAAAAGCATCTGCTAAATGATCTACATCTAGACCACGTCAATGGGCACACAAGGAAAGTCAATATGATCCATATCCTCGCAATACCCGTAACCTTCTACATATTTAATGTGTTCTGGAGTGAAAGCCCAACCGTTTTTAAGGTAGCTGTTTGGATAAAAGCGTCCGAGGAATTACCCATTTGTATTGTAATAGCATCTGCAAAGCATGCTAGTGTAAACAATCACTTTTAGTGCAAGGGCACTGCTTTAGCATGGGGAGAAATTGAATGGGTATTCATTATTCTGCACGCTGTCTCCTGGGGAGTGACACACATACGTATGTAAATGCACATGCCATCCATTACAGCTGGGAACATTCAGAAACACATTGAATTCCAATACAAAATACGATGATGATTCAGTGGTAACAAATCATCAAATGAAATGGTGAAAAAAATGTATGTTATGTATGATGTAACATA
>JAODUH010042329.1:0-20412 GCA_027564835.1 Typhlichthys subterraneus | reverse complement strand
CTATATGAACGTAAGAGCCGCATGAAACCTGGCAAAGAGCCGCATGCGGCTCGGGAGCCGCGGGTTGGCCAGGCCTGCTCTAGACGCATGTGTGTAGATTGCGCATCATTTGAGGTTGAAGTAAGTTTTCCACCCACGATTACTGTTAGTACAATACCCACCACAAAAATATGAATACAAATAAATTAATTCCAGCACCCCCTCCCAGAAAATAGTTCCAACGTCCATGACCAACACTGATTCTAGATCTGCTCTTACCCCTAACTAGGCCCTTGTGAGGAAGTAAAAATGCATATGTCATAGCACATGAAGGTAGCAGAGGCCCCGGCCACAAGCATACCTCCAGGATGATGAAGAACTCATCTCCCGGCTCTCCCTGCACTACGATCTTCTGTCCGTCCTCAAACTGCACAGTCTCTAGTGCATCAGCCACTGTCAGCCGCTCCCACTTATCTAGAGACTCTGCTCACGCACACATAAACATAGAACAGTGGTGATCATTATAAAGCCGTGTATGCATGCAGTTTATTGTGTGGACTTCACGATCGATACATGAGTGTGGTGGTTTAGCACTGTACGCATAAAGATCTCACCTAGAATGGACACCTTACTGAGGAACTCTTCGTACATTTTGCGCTTTCTCAAAGTGCTCCCCTGGAAATGAAAACAACCTCATGTAGCATGTTTAGCTAATACAAAAATAACCTCCTGTAGCATGTTTAGCAAATAAAAAAATAACCTCATGTAGCATGATAAGCAAATACAAAAATAACCTCATGTAGCATGTTTAGCAAATACAAAAAGAACCTCCTGTAGCATGTTAAGCAAATAAAAAAAGAACCTCATGTAGCATGTTAAGCAAATACAAAAAGAACCTCCTGTAGCATGTTTAGCAAATACAAAAAGAACCTCCTGTAGCATGTTTAGCTAATCTCAGTCAACAGCTGCAACGCGGCTCATTACCATGAGAATCCTCCTGTAGCTGTCTCTGTCGATGCCCCACAGCTTGACGTCAGACTTGGCCCGGACGGTGGCAGCGCGGGGGGTTCCATAGATCAGAGCTAGCTCCCCGAAACTTCCCGCCTCCCCGATGCTGGTCACCCACTCATTGTTTACATACACCTGGAGGGAGACGGGAAACTGCTAAATACACCATTAACCTGCTTAATGCGGTCTAGCTAGGGTGCTGTGAAACCAGAGTCTACCCTGGGGCACAGAACATGCAGGCAAGTAATGGGGTGAGGGGTAGGGGTGCACAATATATCAACTCAGTATCGTTATCGCAATATCAAATTGCGCAATATCATATTGAAAATGTTGCAGGAAGTGCAATATTCTGTTTATTTTGTGGAGAGATGCATCCATTGCCTGTTTGGCTTAGTTGTGTTTGATTTGAACAGAAAAGTAAGATGTGTGGCTGTGGAAGCTAGTGACATAGTAGAGATTGAATAGGAAACATTAGTGGCCAAAAAGAATGCCTACGCTTAGCTTGGAATTACTGTTGTTGTACCAGTCATATATGACAGTTGAAAATGCATTGTTTTGATATGTTATGAATATATTTTTGATGCATTTTCCCATAACCATTGTGTTTTTACTTACGTTTAAAAATACTGAAATTAATATTCATGGTCATTATCGCAATATCACAATTTATCATATATCGTGCACCCTTAGTGAGGGGTCATGGGTCAAGACAGAAGTCTCCCTACCCCAGATGGCACACGGTTCACACCTGTGACCTACAACACTAACAAGAGAAACATCTTACATCCACCTCCCCCTGGTCAATAACGTAGAAATTGTCTCCCTCATCGCCTGGAAAAAAACATTAAATAGCAGTTAGAAGGGCTGAGACATGGACTAAAACCTACAGACACACGCGCGCACTCACACCCACACACACACCTTGCTGGATGACGGTCTCCCCAGCGATGTAGTTGACAGAAAACATGGCATCAAATATATCACTGCAAAATAACAACCAGATGTTTAGATATCCAGCTAGAATGATAGGCGATCTATGGAGCTGATCTTCCTGTCCCTTACCTCCTCTCGTTGTCATCAAGGTGGGAGAACAGCACATTCCTCTCTATGGCTTTAGCCAAGGCTGCCATGGTGTTGTAGTCCTTTGGAATAACCTTGGGTAGAAGAAATCATAGTTTACTGTCACCATTCTTCAACTAGATTTACTATAGTGACTATCTATAGCACAACAATATAAACCACACCACTGTTTTCACTCCCAATATTCACGAGTTGATATTAAGATTGTTAGTCAGCCACCCTAACCACTAAAGTGTCCATCTCAGCAGCATGTGTGTGTGTGCGTCTCCCCTGCTGACCTTCCGGACATAGGAGGCTGCATCTTCCTCATTGTACACCTCAGCGCTGATGGCTCCTCTCCTGCACCCCCTAACTACCGGGTTGATAGGCGGGGCCACCTCGTCGTCACGAGAGTCTGAACGGGAGCTTTTGGACTTCTGCTGGAGCAAGAACTGCTCTGCCTCCTCCTACAGTAGACGCACAAAGACACAATTTCCCGAACTAAGCCATCAACAAGAAGGCTAACCAGTCCCCAGTAGGCTACAGAGCCTATAAACCTGATAAGCATTTAGCTAATGGAAATTATGTATTTATTAGCGATTGCACCAAGCACACATTTTCTTTCAAACTGGTTCTGGAATTAAACCCATTCATACTTGACAGTTAAAGTGTGAGTATTCAGGGTTTCCTCAGCAATTATTTAACAGCGGTGAATACATCACACAGACCTTCTCCAGTGCCTTGAAATAGTCTCTTAGGAAGGCCATTGGCCGATCTGGTCGTGCAGTGCACAGCTGCACAATGCAATCCTTCAAAAGCTGCTGGATGTTATGTTTCTGCACATACTGCTCACACTCTCTCAGGCTCCGCTGCTCCTCACTGTTTACACCGTCGGACTGCATTCTGCTCTGCTGACTAAATCTGGCAAGTGACAACAAATGGATATAGTATATATCCATTATCCAAAAACCTACTTGTTTGATCAGGGTATTTCCACACATAGGGCATATTACACATGCATGCATAATACACTGGTTTGCATAGAAAAAGAGAAGTGTCCATCGTCAGCTTGCAAAATATAAATATTCAGTATTTTTATACAAATCGCACTAATCCATATACATAAACTAGACATTTTGCCCACATTAACAAATCTGTCTTATTAAAATGTCTGATTGCTTTGGTAACTTTTACTTTATACATTTAATTGTATTTAGCCTATTATGAGCTAATTATATTTGATAATAAAGTATTTGTATTACGTAATAAATGTTTGTCTAGTTCTACGGTCTAGTTCTATAGTAATTATTAATTTAACTTTAGTAATTTTCCAAGAATATATCTGGAATTTTAGTCTTTAGGCTACGTTTTCCACCGTGGTAAAAAAATTAAAAGGCTGCATCGAATGCACTGCTCTAATGTGTAAAATAGTTTTCCTCGACCCTGTAAAAGTGCTGGAACAGAACTTTGACTGCAATACCTTTTAAACAAGATGCAAGGTAAATAAATGGACAGTATACCAATGGAAGTGCGTTAACACGTAAACATAGGACAGACGCTGCTTATCATATATTAGCAACACGGTACAAAGAGTAATAACAAAGTTAACTCTGTTGACATTACATAAACACGTGTAGCTGACTAGACAGCGAATAAAACATAGATATATGTTTATATAACGTATTTCTCGCCACAGAACTGCCATCTTGGAGACATACGGTAGAAGCCAACAACAGTCATCATACTGTAGCTAACAACTACGGTACCGTACTAGCCAACTTGTCTTAGATAAAAACTGGGCAGCAATACTATACCGGTAGTGACCATGTCTAAACGGGCTACATGACAGCATCTTCATATTAACACAGCTAGTAACAAAAAAAGGCACTGGATTCTTACCTACGTGTTTGGTGTTTATTTGAAACAGCGTCTTGTCAGTTCTTCACAGTGAATCCCCTCCTCCACACTAAGCCGGAAATGGGCACGCCAATAGAAATGTGTGCTCTGAGTGTTTTGGCATTTGTCGTCCTATGAGCTTGTGGTCTTATTAATCAATTAGTATGGTTTCAAAAACATGTCATAAATATATTTGAATAATATAAAATCAAAACCACTTGATTATGTTTAAGAATAGTTAATGGATAGATAATGTGCTTTTAATCATACTTTCTCTGTCTAAAATCTTAGAACCATGGTTGATGGTTATTTTAGCAGGTCCCAAATGACTGAAGGAAAATATTAAAATATAAAAATGGCATATTATGCCAGGTAATGGATGAATAATAATGCAATAGTCTGCTTCAGTTTGCTCACTACATATCACTTGCTATGCACATACAGACACACCCCTTGGCTTGCTGTTACCCAGGCCACTTCCTTCAATCTCTCAGACTGTAATAGCTTTATTCGTGTTGACTGCCCAGAGTCCACGAATACAAGGAGCAAACTGCAATCTCGAAATAAACAAAGGTGAGTTTCACCACTATTTTTATGTTTTATTAAATTCCTGTCAGTTGAACCTTGCTTGCTTGCTTGAACACCTTTTTATTTCCTTAGTTTGCCTACCTCCAGGACCAAATTCTGTACAAGCAGTCATTCTGTCTGGTTTCCTTTGTTAGATTGATATGCTACAGTGTTTTTAATATAGTAAACATCTAACAGCTTCTTGCCAGTTCTCTGATCAGAGCATAGTAATTACATTTACAGTACATTAAATGTATCATCTAGTATAGTATGATTGAACATATTTATTACAGTTGCCAGTTGCCAGAGGTGTGCAATGCCACATATTTTAAACATTATGTTTGTTAACACCAGTATATGGATTTGAAACAGGACTTGGGCATTCTATCATAAAAAAATAAACTCTATAAGATAAAGCTGAGTCCAGGGCATGAAAGCTGTTAACCTCATGATTATGGTAACAGCAAAGCTGAAGCCATAATACATCAATAGGCACTTGAGATAGCTTTTCTGCTCCAAAAGAACAATGAAGTATCACATTATCTTTAGAAGTCTTGCACAAAGTTAATGAAGCATCTACCCCCTCTCTCTCTGTCTAAACCTGCAGCAGCAGCTCCTATAGATACTGAGAGCATTCCTGCACCTTGCCCTCTCTCTGTTGAGACATGTCTCTGTACAGCTTTGGCCTGGAGCCATTGACTTGCCACGCCTGGAACAAAGACAGGACACGTAGGTGAAACCAGTCAGGCTGCCTTTCTCCAAGAAAAACACATATTAAAGTAGTATTATTATGACAAAAAATCTATTAGCTAGCAGTTCAGAGCTCACAGCCACTAACACAATAATGTTAAATGTAACCATATACATGTTGACAATGCTTAATGACAATACAGTTAGATGAAATCAGCATAATGTCTTGTGTCACATGTACCCACTTGTTTAAACCCGCCATCCTGGCACATTATGGCCCCACCCTTGCATTGTAGCCTGAGGATGCATTTTCTCCTGCCCTGTAAAGTAATGCCCATATCTGCAGACAATCTAATTATCAATGCAGGAAATGGGCTGAAAGCTCTATACAGTACTGTACTAAATGGCTATATTGTGTAGTTCTTGAATGCTGAATTTTAAGCCGTATGGCACTGAATTGTATAGCGAAGTAATTATAATTGTTCTATTCTCTACCGTACTACGTGCCACAATGGTAGCTAGTACTGATTAGTGCCACACCATATCAGTTATGTTAGTAGTTTACAGTCAGTAATAACAATACTACTAATAATACTAATAATCGTCTTTATTTGTATAGCACTTCATATAATTTCAGCATGAAGTGCTTTTTACAGAGAGGGAATACAGAAGAAAATACCACATAGGGAATATACAATGGTTGAAGTAAAAAAATCAAACCAATAAGATGGTAAAAAGAAGGGCATGTGCCTCATCCCTCCTGCTCTATAGCAGAATGTGTGTAGCACCATGCGATACTTGCAACATTCACATAGATGTGACAGTATGTTGGCCTAACATGTGCATCTGTACATACATAGAGGAGAACACACAGGTATGGCATGTAATATGGATCACCTGTAATACACTGAATGTTAGATACTTTAGAAACTGTTAGATATACTTTACTCATTTGAAGCTAAGTACGCATACAGCGTGCTTTCAAAATATAAGTATGGCCGTAGCTAATATACGTTATTTCATACATTTGACTAATATTTCTGAAAACTGCTACACGACTATGGTAAAATGTGTGTATAAAATTGTAATGTATGTTCCATTTTTACAAGATGTACAAAATAATAATCCAAATTGCTTGCAAAGAGTCTTTGTTTGGCAGTTGGCACAAGTATAGATGCTCTCTACAGTACTCTAACAATGCAGACATGTACTAATACCTCCTACAGAGATAGCCGTAAGTCCCAACAACAGTGATGTCATTATTTATGAGAAGAAAGGAAAAGAATGGGCCAAGATCCATGAACTGAGGGAGCACAGTGGACAAATCACAGGTAAAGAATCACAGGTAGTGGAGCTCACGATATGGCCCCTCTTCACAGAGGTGTCAGTGGCAACACAGGTGCAGCTCATAACATGAATTCATCCATTTCATTTACCCGTGTTGATGGTGATGGTTTGTTACAGAATCATCTGGGAAGCCATCCATTGAAACTGTTTAGAAGGGCAGGAACTTTAAAACAAATACTTGGCAGGTGATTGTCTATCACTGTCAGTTAATGTCACACATACGGCACTGACTGGTCAGGGCCACAGTGAATTGACTGAAGCACAAGCATTTCAAGAGGTCCACACTGATAATGCGCCCAAAGTCAAATCGAAGCCATCAGGATGGTGTCATGATGAGGCTACCGGTGCACCAGTATTGACCAATCTAATGAAACACACAGTCAGTGCTAATACACTGGTCACCTGTACCTAAATGAAACTATGAGCTACACCTGTGCTTTCCTTACTATGACCACGTCTGTGAAAAGGACACATTCTATCACATGTACAACATACTGTAGAAAGTACACAGCCAACATTCACCCATACACTGTGACAAGAGGATAACAAATGAATAAAAGCAAGCTTAAAGGCTGATAGTGATGGAACCTGTCTTTAGGCATTGACTGGGCGCCAGAGTCCAACCGCATAGTGACGTGTGCTGCTGACCGTAACGCCTACGTGTGGACCCTGAAGGAGGGCGTGTGGAAGCCTACGCTGGTCCTGGTCCGCATCAACCGGGCCGCCACCTGTGTCAAGTGGTCCCCCCTGGAGAACAAGTTCGCCCTGGGCAGCGGAGCACGGCTCATCTCCGTCTGTTACTTTGAGAAGGAGAATGACTGGTGTGTGTGTGTGGTGTGAGCTTGGTCTCTTGGTCTCATGTTTGAGTAGCAGGACAAATGTAGCAATGTGGTGTCTCGAATGCAGACCTGTTGCATCATGGGAAATGGCCAGTGAAAGAGGAATCACATGCCATGAGCACAAGTTGGACTGTTATCCTGCTATTCTTCTATAATAATTGCACGACACTTTGTCCATTGACATGACATGACACATAATTGTGTCATGTCATTTGGCTTGACTGTGTGTGGTGACCTTTGCCCTCATGTTCCCATTAGGTGGCTGAGTAAGCACATTAAGAAAAACATCTGCTCCACCGTGTTGAATCTGGACTGGCATCCCAACAACATTCTGCTAGCCGCTGGCTCTGCAGACCTTCACTGCAGGTCAGAGCACCACAGGTTCACTGTGGAGCATGTTAGCATATGTTAGCAGCACCTACTGTGGGCTACCGGAACGCTCCTGTGGGGCCAATACAGAAACCAAGCAGTAACACCCCAACATCTTTAAAGGTGCATGTGATAACACAATTGCTTGATAGGTCTTTATTAATACACAAATACATAATATGTTTTAAGGATTGTTAATATTAAACAATCTTTTTATCTGATGCTCACGTTATCATATTATCAGTTGTGGCTAACACATGTTAGCATATTCATATAAACATTCAAAAAGCTTAACTGCAAACAGAATAGACTTACAGGTGATTGAAATGATCCCTCAGGGTATTGTCTACCTATATCAAGGAGATTGAGGACAAGCCTGGCCCTACGGCCTGGGGAGCCAAGATGCCTTTTGGGGAGTTACTGATGGAGCATAAGGACTGTGGAGGCTGGGTGCACAGTGTATCATTCTCCCCCAGTGGAGACCAGCTGGCCTGGGTCGCACACAATAGCAGTGTTTCTGTGGCTGATGCCACCCAGGGAAAGGAGTGAGTACTGCAGTCAAACGACTACAATTACCTACTTCACTTCAGTCTGCTAGGCTATAAATAATACTAAGATTAAATATAGACATAATATTCATTAATATTTGTGAATGATCAATGCAGCTGTAATGCATCTATATTAGTTTTAGATTCAGTATTTACATCTGTAAAAATTACCTCTGATCTTTGAACTTGAATCTTCAGGGTAACCCAGCTGATGACCAAAAGCCTGCCTCTACTAAGCGTGTTGTATGTCAGCCCTACTGAGATTGTGGCCGCGGTAACTAACTCCTGATGTATTTGTGTGTGTGTGTGTGTCTGTGTGTGTGTGCGTGTGTGTGTGTGTGTGTGCATGCTTGTAAGCATGCAATATCATTTAGACAGAGTTATGTATTACGCTGCATTACACTGATTGTGACCTAAAATGCTGATTAATCTAGATAAATATTTGCACACTAGTTACAGAATAGAATGTTTTTCAATTTCACATATCTGTTTTTTTTTTTTTTACAGTTTGTTTACTCTAGCAAACAACTCAAGTTTATCTGGTACATCTAATAATCAAACAGCCAACTGTCATTTTCCATTTTTCCCCTGCCTTGCCAGTAATGTTCCTTGTTGTATTTGACATTGAATTCCTTCAGGGTCATGACTGCTGCCCATTCCAGTATTCCTACAAGGGGCCTGGAGCTCTGGAATACGTAAAAAAGCTGGACATTCCCAAGCAGTCCTCTAGAGGCAGCATGTCGGCCATGCAACACTTCCGCAACTTGGACAAGAAGGCCACCGAGGAGGAAAACAATGAGCAGGTTACCTTGCACCAGAACAGCATTACGTAAGTGGGTGTGGGCTGGTGTGTTCCCAGTGGGTCACAGGAAAACATTACAAAATGTTGAGACACCATTTTAATTTATTGTGTAAGATAATTTACATAAATTTTTCAATCATTTTCATGGTTATTATACGCTCTTGATACACCTGATAGTTAATACAAATTATCTTATCAGCCAATCATATGGAAGAAAGTCAATGCATAGTATAACGGAACCAGACAAACTGTATACTCTCATCCCGACAAGAATAGTCAACTACCCAATCCCAATGTTCACACTCAGACCCATAGGCTATAAGGTGCGTTCCCACTGTTATGCTGAAAGCGCATGATGGCTTTCACACAGACATTTTGTGCCCTTTATGCCCACTTGCTGTAAGTCTGCATTTCTAAGACTGCCTGACAGAATTACCCACAGTTAATTGTGGCCAGGGAAAGCCTGGAAGCTTACACAAAAGCAAACAACCACCTTGACAACAGAAGAATGCAAGCATGTTATATTGTAACACAGTTTACTCATCAACAATGTCTTTACATTTACATCTATGTTTAGTTTTGACATAAAAGGACAATTTGATTAAATTACCTCTTGTCTGTAAAGCAAGAGTCTAGAACACTAATCAGGAAGTTGGCCTTTAAGCGCCTTGGTCTTTAAGACAAAAGCTAAAATAACAAGTCCCAAACCCACAATAGTCCAATAGTCCTCAGTTTTGAAAACTTTGTTTCAAAATGCTATGCCATTCCCATCTATATGATGGGCCCTTGCAGCCTATCTAGTACTCAGTCTCCAGGTGGTGTCAATAAAGTATATAAAGGGTCAGGCCTTAGGCCTCAGATGGAACACAGAGCATAAAGGTATAATGGGCAAGCATAGTCAAGAGGTTTTTCATACCAAACATCAGAATGCGAAAGAAATATGATTGGAGTGATGATTTTAGTACATCAGAAGTGGCTGAGCTTCTATAGGACTTTCACACACAGCAGGTGATTACAGAGAATGGTACAGAAAAAATGAAGAAATGAACATCAATCTTGACTTGACATCGCAAATGTGTTAACATGTAATTGTCAACAATTTCTGCTCTCTACCTAGCTCTGTTGTGTGGGCAGTATGCTAACATACCTACCCATAATACCTTGTGTTTGTAGCCACCTGTGTGTCGTGTCGGGCAGGAGAGACAAGGTGGAGCAGTACAGCAGCGTGGGTCTTGATGGTGCTGTGGTCCTCTGGGACTTTAAGGTATTGCTAGACCTCTGTATATCGCTGTTAAAATGTAGGTAAAATGAATTAGCCTTTGGTTGACATTGTGGCAGTGCACACTCCTTCTCTTTGGGTGTCTGGGAGAGCTCTAACACAATTAAGCTGTGTGTGCCTTTAAATGTAGGGTAGTTCTATTTACTTACTATGTAGGGTAGTTCTATTTACTCTTGTAAATAGTAGCTAGTAATTAGCTAGTAACTAGTCTTGTTTTTCATTGTTTTTGCGTTTATTGCCATTCATCCCTCAAACAGAAGCCCACTATACATACTGTTGTTAAAGTATCTCACAGATCTGTCTAGCGATAGGTAAGGTGGCCCTGTACAAAGGTAGTTATTATTCTATATTAATACATTTGTTTTCTGTTATTTTGCAGCACTGAGTCATCACGGCAGAGTCTTCTGACATGACCATGGCATATTTTTCATTTTGGATTACAATGCAATTTCAATGATGGTTAACTAAACCAGTTTGATTCTGAATACACAAAATAAATCTGCTTTTATTGTGTAAATGTGAATCTCATTCATTGCTCACACTTTGACCAATAGCTTACTGTAAGACATGTATAACTACATGTAAATGCCTACAACTTATCAAAATAGAAGCAAAGTGTAGCCTAAATGTAATGGTTACATCTGAACAGTTGGTGCCCCTTCTTCATTAAATTTTGTGAATATGTAGGCTATACATTTGTACATTTACATTCAGTCTCTCACTTTCTATAAACTGAAGAAAGTTTATGATCTGTTATTTATCTTGAGACCAGCAGCAGGCTGTCGTCAGTAGCCTATGGCAAACTGACTCCAAACATCTAGCCTTTCACTGGGAAACTGTTGACAATTGCCTGCTTGCCACAAACAGTTTTATAATGGAAACATTTGATGTGGTAATACATCATTAGATATGATTCCTAGAATTCCCTACATATGTTATTTAAGTTGAGAGAAGTGACAGTGGATGTTTGGTTGTGAAACACCTGTTTGGAAAGGTGCCAGACCAACGGATTCTCACATTCCTGATGAATGGACGTACACAAACAGCCCCCCACCCACCCCCTTACTCGGCAGCCAATAACAGATAACTATTATACGTTTGGCCAATCAACGATGTGTAATGCTATAACGCTGTCCTAATACCAGCCAATAGGAGTGCGCCGTTGAGTGACGCACCGCTGTCAGCTGTTCTTGTTTTGCTGATTTTCTTTCCCTTTTCCTCGTCGGGATCTGAGACCGCTCAGAACCATCTAGAAATAGGCCAATTGTTTTATAAACACTGCAGCGCGTTGCAGAAACCCAGTACAGGCGATAAGCTTCCACCTACTGCGGTGGTGGAACCAATTTCATTCCAGCTGGATCCGTCGTCGGCCAACATCGAGCGAAGAGGTGCAACCGATCCCAGGCCTCCGATCCAGGGTGGTGGGAGGACAGGAGGTCGCTGGGAATCGGGATGGAGGGCGGAGAGGATTTTGACGGTCCTAAAGGACCCAACAGGCTGGAGCCCGGACTTGGCTGCGCCTCTTTCAACCAAGACTCCACGTAAGCAAACCGTTTGTGGCCCACCCTCAGCCAATATCCTGCGCTAAATCAGCATACGGTAACACTACAACCTACCGTACCGGTACCATCGCTCTAACGAAACTGACACACATGCATAAATCCTATGTAATAAAAACAAATTGGCCTACATAATAAATGATATGTTTAATTTGTAGTATTTTATTGAATCTGATTAAGTAGCATATGTTGTTTTTTTTTAACCTATAACAAAGGCTTTAACAAAGAACGAGACGTTATAGGCAAATGTGATATGCTTATGTCTATAGCCTAATAGTAATAATATACATATTTTAAGATAAACAACTTGAGAAAAACTAGTGACATCATGATTCAAATTGCTTTTAAACTATTAAGCAGCCAGGCTATTTCTGCTTGTTGCTTAATTTAGGATAGGTTATCTAGCAAAGATAATATGCCAATTCATCAAGGAAAGTTGTGAAATGCCCCATAAGGGAAGTATCACGCACACACTAGGACAAGTGACTATGGGCTTGAGACAAAGCATCAAGATTTAACATGCAAAACTTGCCATAGCCGCTGGCACACAAATGTGCCACATCACAGTACATTAAGGAAGTAACAATGTGGAAGCTATCTGAGCCAGATGTGAGAACAGACAATACAAGAAAGACAACATAGCCTACTTGCTATTATATAATAATATTATTTATGATTATGAGATCAAATACAAACAGCTGTCCCACACACATCTGACTGTGAAAGACAACAACCTTTTTGGTTCATTAAATAGAACATGGAAATGAGTCACATATTTCCATGCGTTTGTGGAGGACTCAGCAACAAATTGTCAAGACTTTTTCTTCAACTCCATGTTGAGTTGGAGAAGATAGGCTATACTTTGTCCTTGGACAACTACAGGTCGGATCTTGTCAGGGAACATGACCAGGCTGGAGAAATAAACAAGCTGTATGACTTGATATGGGAGCACTGGAAAGCAAATGTGGGCTTTATGAAAAATGCTGATGTGAATGCTTACTGACCCTTAAGCAAGCTCCAACAGAGGCCAGGTACTGTTGGTAATGTAACATGACATGTTTGTGTATGGTTTTGTGACTAAACCATGCTTGGCAGAGGGAATATTTGTGCCTCTGATTGTGAGGATTGTGGCTGTGAATCAAACTATATAGTGTATTATATTGTCACAGATTTCCACTGGACTTCTATGTGCCCAAGACATAAGTAATAATTACTATAATGTATAATTATTTTTTAAAAAATTAACAGTTTTGTCAATTAAATATGATAGTTTCATAGTTTAAGTAAGTCTGTTCTGAATGTGAACTTTATGTAAAGATTAAACCCACCGCTACAGGTTTCTGTTGAAAGGCTTAACTACATCTAAACTACATCACCCTAGTTCAATGGCATCCTACTGTAGCCTATATTTTCACCTGACAGATGGGGAGATCATGCAAAACTAACAGGCTGCTCTACAAACTGCACAATACACTGCACAGTGGGCTGAGGATGGGGAAGATAAGTCAGAAAGCTTATGTGAGCTCAACTATCTATTTGGTGCCCCCTGTACTCTGTACTGTAAATGTTGAATTCCCTACAGTGAATAGTATTAGGCTGTGCATATTATTAAAGTGGACAAAAGGAATTGCTTAAAAGCTTTGCATATACTTTCCTTTTTAAATAATGCTCTGTGTGTGTATGTGCGTGTGCGCGCATGTGTGTTTGTGTGTTGCAGGTCTCTGGCTATGGGAACAAAGAACGGCTACAAGTTGTTTTCGCTGACCTCGGTGGAAAATTTGGACTGTATCCATGAGAGTGGTCAGTATAAAGTGACATCACATCCAGTACTTTCACTTGATGTGGCATCCAGAGATATTTCACGCACACAGACACATAATATTAAGCATACTCATACACATCACTATTATGGTTTACATCAGAATGTGTTATAGACTAAACTCTCTGTCTGTGCCTTAAAACATTAAACATTACCAATTCCAATAAATAAATGAATATAATGGTTTAGATTCACCTGGTTTTTATACATTACTCTAGTAGATTTCCATATTCTACAGTAATATTTAATTACCGCTACAACAGGTTTTCCTACTTGGATCCTTTGTGTTCACTGAAGGCAGGTGAAACTGTTCATGTTTGTTGACATCATCTAACCAAAGGGCATTCTGGGATATGTGTCTCAACAACACAAAGCTGCCGGGTCGTTGTAATTGGTGTGGTCAGACCTTGTAGTGCCACTAGTGTGCTGCAGCGAAGCCTACATGTAGCTGGGTTTGGCTGCGTCCTCCCATGCTAAATAAGGACACATTCTCTGAGGGCAACAGTATCCATACATAGGTATTCCCGGTTAGGCATCCCTGCTCATGTAGTGTTGAGCAGGGATGCCAGCTTTGCAGCTTGGAAATGAACAGTAGACAAGTGGTTTGCAAGCTGTGGTAGTGTATCTGCAACACATCTGTGCTGGACTGCACAATAGATGTGGTCAAGTCTGGACACATGTTGTCCACCTGTTGCAACGTTGAGTAATGCTGTACTTAGACCTAAAGTGCACATGCACATTCAGGGCAGAAAATCATCCACGGAATCAAGTGAAATGTCCCACCACCCATCGCTAATGGGACGGAGCATGAATATTTATTTAGGGAGACTCATGAATATTCATGACCTGTACCCGGTGAAGCATGTACAAAAGTGTCTGATCTCTGACAAGTTCCAGCGCACAAAGATGTTACATACATTGTAATCACAAAAATGTATAAAAAGCATTGACATAACATGTTTGTATGAGAACTAAATGTATTTCAATAATAATAATAATAATCATTGTTACTCAGAAAATTGCATATTTAATTCCAGTATGACGCTAGTGCAGTGCTTTGTTGACTAATTTGAGTCTTTCCATTTCTTTTAAGCAATGCCTTAGTCGATAAGTTATGTCCTTGAAATAATGTATTATTGGTCAGTCCTGACCACAATGGGCACATGCATTGGTGATAATTTATTGTAGGTGTAAGTTATTTGAGTTAATTTAATTTGATAACTGGCATAGTTTCAACTCAGTTTGTCTTCCTTCTATTACTGTTTCAGGCACCTTGCATGACGTTAAACCAAAGGCATGTCAATCAAATGACTTCTCCTGTCAAGTAGGCTGTCTTGACTCAGTTAGACAACACAATGTTCCAGACTTAGCTTTGCCAGACTAATGCTTTCTGGCTGTGTGACTGCCTCCTGGTGGTTAAGCAGCAGCATGTCCCTGTCATCACCAGAGACGGCTGATGTGTACATCGTAGAGCGGCTGTTCTCCAGCAGCCTGGTGGTTGTGGTGAGCACGGCCATGCCCCGCCGCATGAACGTCTACCACTTTAAGAAGGGCACGGAGATCTGCAACTACAGCTACTCCAGCAACATCCTGTCTGTCAGGCTCAACAGACAGGTACGCCCACTACTGATGTACCATTGACACTACTGTACATACACAGGCGTAATCATTCAGCATTAGTGAACTAGGCGGTCTGACCACATGGCAGGGGAAGTGATTGGCTGTGATGTCATGTATATTACAATACAAGTTAGATAAAGTCACAAGAGCTACAGGAAGTGTTTTTTAGACACAGAAGACTCAGACGCCTATAATAAACAGCTGTACCACTTAAGGAAGATAATATCAAATCAATGGTTGTGTTTTTCACTTTGTACAATGGAGGTCTCACAATTTGTAATACAATACCATTAGAATGTGTATTAACAAGAGTTTCTATAGTTTGAATGTTATTGTGATTTACCAGGTTTGATTTCGCAAACCTAATTTCAAATAAAGCTTATTGTGTTAAACCAACTGCATTATCTTTACTGATGTCAAAGTTGATATACTGTATTGCATAGTGTGTTTTGAATTTGTTGTCCCTATTTTGTTAATGAATAGATCTGGACAGTGTTCATGCGATGTGCTAAAAACTCATTTTTATTCTGTTCTCTCTGGCAGCGGCTTGTGGTGATTCTAGAAGAATCTATTTATATCCACAATATCAAAGACATGAAGCTTCTTAAGACCCTCCTCAACACACCACTCAACCCCTCAGGTAGTCCATTATTCCTTGCTCACGACAAGTTTTAAAGTTCTAACTCACTTCTCACAATGCCTGTCTTGTCTGGTCTGGTTCTAGGTCTGTCTGCTCTGTCTATCAACCATTCCAACTCGTACCTGGCCTACCCTGGCAGTGCTAACATCGGGGAGATTACAGTGTTTGATGCAAACAGCTTGGTACGCTGAAAACCAACACAATATGACTAAATGCTCTAGTTTCACTTTGATTTTAATGTTATTTGTGTCCCATTTTGATGTCCTGGTCCTGGACTGGTTTATTATGTTGGTAGAAGTGTTAGCATATTCTCTAAAATGTGGATACTAGTTTAATGTAGTGGAACATAGCAATATATATCTTCATTAATCTTAGGATGTCTGTGACTAATGTTTGACTGAATAACAGAGTGGATGTGTTTGGAAGACATGCCTGTTCTGTATAGTGACACTCCAACTCTGATTCAATGTTGCCAGTGTCTGGTCATGAATATATATATATATACAATACCCAAGTTACAATACCGCATTGCGGTTGTCAGATACACATGGCTAATACAGTTGCTGAGGTGAATGAATTAAGAGGAGGTATTGTGACAGGCTGTCATCCACTGTCTTCCCAGAGCACCGTGACCATGATCCCAGCTCATGACAGCCCTCTGGCAGCACTCACCTTCAGCGCTTCAGGGACAAAGCTGGCCAGTGCCTCTGAGAAGGTGTGACACGGGACCGCTCACTGGAACCCCTGGAAATACTTTCAGGGCTCACAAATATATTTAGACGTATTTGATCAGTTATTGAATTACATTTCTTTTTATTTTCAATATAGTTTGTATGTACTATGAAAAAAAATATTTTTGACTTAAATTTCAATATTAGTATACATTGTTTCTTATTATTCTTATCTTTGCTAAAATACATTGGTGGAGAAAATACTAATTTGAAAACACTATAAAATATACAAAATATTTAGTAATGTACTAGAACATGGTTACAGCTTCCATCTCCCCTCTCTCTCTCCCTCCCTAGGGTACGGTTATCAGAGTGTTTTCCATCCCTGAGGGTCAGCGTCTGTATGAGTTTCGCCGTGGAATGAAAAGGTCAGAGGTCAAAACAAGCATACAGTATTCTGTGTTCAATATAGTCACACACAAGTAACACTTGCTACGCATGCACACCTGTTGTATGTTGTTTCATCTGTACCTAACGTTGCTTCTGAGCAACAAAATGCATCAATGCATGACTTCCTTTCTGACATGCAATACAAACTGTAGATAGCTGGAGAATGCTAATCATTCTGCTAATTCAAATGCTTTGTTGTTGCAGGACTGGTATGTGATTTCTTTACATGCAGACATGCCTGGAAGGCAAACATTGTTACATGATGTAGACATATATTGATAAATGGAAGAGGGTTGGTGTAGGTACAGCTACAGCCTTTTTTCTCATACAGTAGTGCGCGTGTGTTTGTGTGTGTGTGTGTGCGTGCGTGTGTGTGTGTGTGTGTGTGTGTGTGTGTGTGTGTGTGTGTTTACAGGTATGTCAACATCAGCTCTTTATCATTTAGTCCAGACGGACAATTTCTATGTGCCTCCAGCAACACCGAGACTGTACATATCTTCAAACTGGAGCAGTTGGGAATAAGGTACTTGTGCATGAGCGCGCACACACACACATACACAGTAACGTGCAGATCAAACACAAAGCACATGTGAGTTCTAGGCTAACTCCAGAGAGATCAAGGTAACTGTTTGGAGGATAGAGAAATTTACAATATTTTCAGAATCAAATAAAATATAAATAACAAATGTAAATGCTGTATGAATGTTGTATTTATATAAATTTTGCTTTAAAAAATATCCATGGATTTTTCTATAATTTTGTGCTTATATTGTATATCTTTATATTATGATGTTGAAATGTTAAAAGAACTCATGCATGAGATTCATTTTGGGGGTCATGGCTGAAAACATTTGAGAACCACTATTATAGGCTATGCCCCCATGTGGCCACATCACACACTGCACCTCCCAGAAGCCTTACACGTCTTGTCCTGTGTTTCCAGCAGTGAGGACCCGGCTCCCACATGGTCTGCCTATGTGGGGAAGATGTTCTCTGCAGCCAGCAGCTACCTCCCTGCGCAGGTGTCTGGCATGATGAGCCAGGACCGTGCCTTCGCTACCGTGCACCTGCAGACGGCGGAGCAGAGGAACGTCTGCACGCTGGCCGTGTATGTTTACTACACCAGAGGTCCACTACATAAAGTACACAGCTCTGGGAAATGTATAGGGACCACTGCAGCAGTTTCTCTGATTGTACTATTTATACAATTGTGTTTTTTAAATTGATATTTAATATATTTATTTCCACATTAGTATTTATTTATTTATATAATGTTGTTATTTATTTCAATTATTTTACATTTTCAGTATTTATATTATTATATTTCTAAAACATATGCTGTGGCATTTACACTTAAAATGGAGAATGCTCACGTTTGGCTTCAGCAATGGAAAGTGGTGCCACCCGCAGTGGCCGAATAGAATCAAGTTCATTATAATACACCCATGGTTTCTAGCCCTGTGAGACCATCCTGGTCTCACGAGCTCCAATTATTTCACATCGAGTATCAGTGTGGAACCCCTCAACTCAAAAGCGTGTTGCAGAGAACAATCGGGCAAATCACTGGCCGGCTAAAGTGTTTCCCATGATGATGGCAACTGCATACGTTGTACATTTAGGTTTCTAACGATTCTCTAGCTGATTTTAAGCATTCTGATTGTGTATGATAAAGGTAGGTAGTCCAGTAAGGAATTTTGATTGAAATGTATTAGCACCTTGTTTATGACAAACACATTTGAGTTCAGGGGTTCCAGACTGATGCTCCCAGAAAGTCAAACTGTAGCTTGCGAGATCAGGATGGTATCAAAATGTAACGCGCAGCGTGTGAGGCGAGCGTAGACATACACTCTCTGATGCAGGGGCAAGGGCAAGCTGCAGCACGGCGTTTAATACACGTACTACAAACCCTAACCAAAAGCGCGTTACAGTCGCGTGAATACAAACGAACCTGCCGTACTACCAACATGCGAAATGCAAACAATAACCCACACACGCAAAAGGGAACCTCCAGCCTATATGCCCTCACACCACACGGCTATAGACAATCGGCTAATTGCACATGTGGGGGTGGGGCGCTGGAACCAGGGCAGTCCACCGCCGGCCGAACCACACACCGGCGAGGCAATCAAGGATGGCCTGAATGTTACACACCAGGCGACATGGTTTCAACTAGGGAAATCACATTTTGGCTGCATCTGATGGCTGCTACCATGTTCACATGAAACCTAAAGGGTTAAAGGGTGTTCCAGATTTGAGATAATGTCCATGTTAATAATGATTGTTTAAATGAGGACAAATGGATGTTTCAGGGTTCAGAAGCTTCCACGCCTGCTGGTGGCCTCAGGCGATGGGCAGCTCTTCATCTACAATGTGGACCCACAAGATGGGGGGGAGTGTGTCCTAGCTCACAGACACAGGTGAGTCAGGTCTGACAGATGGGTGTGTGCTTTACTTCAGCTGGGGCTTCATTCATAAAACTCCATGTACGTAGTCAGAAATAACCATACATATGGAGAATATAGGAAAGTGTGTACGCCAAAAAATATTGGGAGTTATAAAACCAAGCGTACGCACTTCTCTAAGCAAAGTTTGTTTATAAATCCCAGTCAAACGTAAATTTGTCTAAACATGGTCAATGAACGGCCACAAAGTAATATTAAAATGCCTATTCACGCCTGAGGAATGCATTGATATCACATCGAGGAAGACAGAAGGGTGAAAACCAAGACGAATTCCCTTCATCAATCTTCATATAAGGAATAGTTTGTACTGCAATTGTCATGGCAGCCGTGAATGTAGCCCTCCAGGAAAAATATAGCCTGGTGGAAAATCTATCAATAGTCTACTGTATTTTGTTGGTTTTGGCAAAGTTTGTGTCAAACACCACTGATCTGACTTTGACAATTATCTTGCCATTCATCCATCAACAAACCGTACAGAAATTGCTATAATTAATTAATAAGTAGCATGCAGGAAAAACACTCCAGCACAAGTAATGTTTCCAAACTCTACTGAGGGTATAAATACCAGTCGGTGTGTGTGAAACATTCTGTAATAGTGTTCAGTATCACAAATGTTATACGATTAATATATTAGTCGTTATTTCTCAACACACTGACTGACATGTAATACTTAAATTCAGCACAAATCACACAAATTAAAGCAATTGGGACTGGGTAAGGGGGCGGAGGATTAGTGCTGGGACGATTAGTCGACGTAACCGACGTAACCGGTTACTTAATACGTCGATTTGCTCAATGTACCGTCGAC